>VDFB02107089.1:0-13642 GCA_007258455.2 Sequoia sempervirens
AGCTTGCTGATTGATGGAGGTGTCATCTGTGCTATCGACCCATATGATTTCTCCTGCGGTATTCTTCGGCTATCAAGGTATGCGGCTTCTTCGATGCAGCACAGGCGGATTCGGCCAGGGTACATAAGGCTATGGCCAATATTATAGATGGAGTTCAGAATACTTTCGAGGCCATCTTTGCTAGGCGGCTGAGTCCAGATGAGATAAGTCTTGATAATTTGAGGGGTTTGTTGGTTCCCTTCTTCGCAGATGTTAAGACCTTTGTACAGGATGACTTTGAGAATACTACTACATTCTCCACTTTGATCCAGAACACGCAGGACTCATTAGCTGCTTGGAGAAAATCTTGTACAAGGCACGAGCATTCAGTCACGGTGTTAGAGTTTCAGTTGGATTGTGTTCCATTGTGATTCCACGATTTCAGGAGGTTGAGGCCGTACTTAGCAGATTTGTTGAGTTGGCAATCAGAGAGAAGGCAAATGGGAACACACTACTGGACGAGGAGCTTCTAGAAGACTGAATATGGATCATTTATTGCATTTGCTATTTTTGGGAGTGAGTGGGAATCTTTGATTCATTTAATGTACCACTCCCTATTCTGGCAGTTTTTAGGGTTAGGGCTGAGGTGGCACGATTCTGGCCACTCTATTGATTGTAACCCTAGCCGTCCTTTGGGACTTGGCTAGCTATAAAAGGGGGAGTCCCCCTCATTTGTAAGGCATTAGAATTAGAAATTAGAGATCAGAAATTAGATCAGAGCTAGAATTGAGATAGAGTTAGAGCTAGATTGTAGAGCATTTTTGCATAATTTGGAGAAGAGAGAAAGTTTTCCCTTTGAAAACTTTTGAAGAGATTGTTGTGTAACACATTTTATGATAATAGATCTTTTCATTGATGATGGAATTCGTCTAGTCATGAAATGCTAGCAAGGTTTCTTCTTCCTTTCGTATCCAAGTAGCTTAGTTCATGCAAAGTAGCTTACTTCGGTGTATGGTGTTTTATTGAGATAGCTTCGCTTTATTCCATACCACTAGCGGCTTGTTGATGATAAGTCTGCCTTGCGTGGTCAACTGGACATTATCTTGTGTTTAACTTCGGTTATGGCTTACATACTTATATGCGTTGTTCTGATGGTGTACGTATGTTAGACTGTAACTTGAATACCTTTCGTTATCCCCTTTGAAGATTGCACCGATTTTGCTGAGGCTGTCCGACGGAGGCTAGGCGAAATCTGGTTGAAGTCTATTGAAACGAAGCCCCATATACCCTGCATTTAGAATAGAGTACAAATTTCTTAGGCCCTTTCCCTTTTACTTTCCGCACTTTCTGATTAGTTTTAGGAAAAAGAACCACATTGCCAAATCATACACATGAGAACCCCCTTCAAAATCATACATTAGCTGCTAACTGCAAGAAATCTGGACAATTGTGTAAGTCCCCTCGTACGAACACAGCAATACACATCAACCAAACTGGGTCTATTCGCACTAAAGGAACCTTGGAGTTGAACATGCGAACTTTCTCGCAATCTTAGCGCATGGAATACTTTGATCAAGAGAGAACGGAGTAGCCCAAACTATTTTGTTCTGCTGTTTGGTATGGTCACAAAAACCACATCAACACCTCCTCGGATAGGGGTTCCTCCTCCTTGGATATTTGTCATCGACGGTTATCGTTTGTTGTTTTTTAATGTATTGTCCTTCAATCTATACTTCAGATAGGGGTTCCTCCTCCTTAGCAAGGTTGTCCGCCAAGACATCGTCAATTTGTTGTTTCTTGTAAACCGTTTCCTAGCCCATACTTCGGATAGGGGTTCCTCCTCCTTGGCAGGTCTTAGATCCAATTTACCGTAAAGAGTGTTTGCTTGTACCAACCTTATCCCGGTATATATACGAGAGTTCAGAGCCTCGGCCATATTCTCAGGAGACGGCGAATTCAAGTGATCCAACCAATCCATTCCCGCTCCTTTACCCTCATGCTCTGTTTACCTTGAAGGTATTGGATAGATTAAAAGCTAGAATAGTTATAGTTAAGATCTGCAGAAACCAGAGAAAATCTTAGCTACGGCGCATTGTGTTTGTGCACCCTTGTGTCCTACCGCTGAAGTACAAAAAGACAGGAATCTTAGTTTACCATTCTCTTCCTTACGCATTGCTTTCAGCAAAGAGGGACATCTCCTCTTTAAATAACGAAGAAGTGTTGCAAAACATTTGAAATAGCTGAATGTTTACAATCAGCACTCCAAAGGTGCTAATTTAAACACCAACAAACTTCAAGAAAGCTCACGCTTTATGTCACGGAAATGACAATCCGAGATCCTAATACTCATGTTCAACAACCAGATCTTATTGCCCCTACTATTCAGCCAAATCTTACGTGGGTTGAAGTTGAGCAAACAAACATTATCAATAGCCTGAGGAGTTTCGTGTTTGAGAAAAAGGAAACCCTTGCTCAGTGGCGAAACACAGCTACTATTCTAGACAAAAAAGAAAGAAAAGTTGATCTGGCAGCTAGAAGACCAGTATTACCACCTCTCGCGAGGCAATAGATAACCCTGGCTTATAGGGTTTATACTAAAAGGAGGAGAGACACTGCTGCAAATCCATTCATTCCACAAACTTGCCCTGCAGAAGTTGGAGATTCATCCAACGCAGTTCCTGAAGTTAAAGAAGTACCTGAAGTTAAGCAAGAAGAACTTGTGATCCAGCCAGAAGCAATGGGTGATAACAACAATGCTAATAATAATCAGAGACATCCACCCCCATTACCTTGGGGTAACAACTTTGGACCTTTGGCTTTGGAGGGAAATCATGAGTTACCTAAAGGGTCAAGGAAACACTTTCCTTGGTTTCACGACAACGGGACTCGACACCCGGATGAACATATTTTTGTGTTCACAATGGCTTGCGCCATCTTGCATATGGCCCATGAAAACATTTTTATGTGTCTCTTCGTAGAGACTTGTTGTGACCTTTTCACACATCGCCCCATTCAAAATGGGGACCCCTAATTTTTGCTCCATTCTGGTCTTTTTGGCTTTGGTTTTTCTCTCTCTCTCTCTCTGTCTCTTTTCTATGGTCTACCTTTTCGGGGACGTTCCCGTCTGTGAGCTCAAAACGTAAGATTTGGCCAAGTCTGAAAATTAGGGTTTCCATCCTTTCGGTCAATCCGAGGTCGAACAAAGTAAATATATTGAAAACAGAGACTAACATTGAGGTCAGTGTGTTTCCAGCAGGCTTCCACTGAAATTTCATCAGATTCTGACTACTTACTATTTTTAGTAAGTGTGCAATTACAGGCAATCTTTCAACATTTTTGAAATTCCAACGGTCATACTGCATTCAGAACACATCAAGCTGCTCGTGTGCAAAATTTGAGTTGAAACAGACAACTTTCTATTTTTAGCAGTTCAGCTTCCAGGGCAGATTTCAAGGGATAGATGCAGAGTTTTTCAACGCATGTCTGGAGATTCCTTCTGGGTTTTCAAAGACCTTCGCAACAGTATAACATGCAAAGTGAGGTGATGACTTTCAAAGTTCAGCCTTCCGAGGCTATTTTTAGGATTTGCATGTCAGGGTTTCCTTTACATGTCTGCATATTCCTTATGGGTTTTTCGAGAGCTTCACAGTGACGTGACATGCAAACGGAGATGGTCACTCATTTAGGAACTTACTATTTTTAGCAGGTACATCCCAGCAGCCGCCTCCCAGCACTTCAGAATCACGAGCTGATCGCAATGCAATAGAAACGAGAACAAACGGAGACCATTTGATATGCATGCAAAACAAATTAGGGTTTCCAGCTTCGGGGCATAAAAAGAGGGGTAAAAAGTCAGAATTTTCGAAAACCGGTGTATACCACCGCGATCAGCATCTCTCAAGCTATCTGCTGATAAAATTTGAGGGCAAACGGAGCACTTACTATTTATGGTAAGTCATTTTGGAAACAGGCTAAAACAGCAAATCAGCAGCATGCGCGATGTCGAAGGCGAGGTCACATGGTGAGAGTGCATCGTCCAATTTCAAATCAAACGGAGTTGTGGAGGTATCAAAACAAGCGGTTACTATTTATAGTAAACCACCTTCAGAAATGGGCTAAAAATAGCAGGCCAACCCGAAATAGCAGTGTCAATAGGTTGATGAAGTCGTGAAGATCCGGTGTTCAAAATTTCAAATCATTCTGAGCTTCCGAGATATGAAAATCAAGAGACTTACTATAAATAGCAGGACGTTGTGAAGTTGGCAGAAGTCAGGAAAAATGGCTAAGGCATGAGTTTCATCCTGCAGCACCCTTGAAATGCGCCCAAAGAAGAAGACGCTGGCAGTGGCTGAGAAAATTTCTAAGTCTGGAGTTCATCCTTCACCCATGGCCAAATGCGCCCTGCTTGATGAAGAAGCAAGGTCTCATGACTTCAAGAAAAATTTCTAAGTATAAAACTCGTCCACCTCCTATGGCAAAATGCGCCCATGCAGCAAGAAGGTCAAAGAAGTCAACATGTTTCATCCTCCTCACCCATCAAAATGCGCCCACCTTGAGAGTTTGATGAGAAAAAAAATTTCTAAGGCGTTGGAAACTTCATCCTTCACCCATGGCAATATGCGCCCAAATGAGGCCATGTAAGGACAAAACAAAGAAGTTGAAGAGTCACATGCTAGGCGTTGGAAGTTTCATCCACCACATATGCCAAAATGCACTCAAGCTAGTCAACAAGTCAAAAACTTTCATCCTCCTCCTAGGCTCAAATGCGCCCAAAAGAGGGCATGTAAAGACAAAAATGAGGAAGCCCAAGGGTCACTTGTTGGAGGTGTTGAAAGTTTTCATCCTCCTCTACATGAGAAATGTGCCCAAGTTATGGTCAACAAGTCAAAGCAAATCCAAAAAATTTCTAAGTATGAAACTCGTCCTTCACCCATGCCAAAATACGCCCAAAAGGGGCCATGTGAAGAAAAAATGAGGGAGATGAAAGGTCACAAGAGGGCGTGGTAAACATTAATCCTCCACACATGCTAATATGCGCCCAAGATTGAAGTGAGTAAAAGGTGAGGTAACATGCAAGGCGTGGTGAAGTTATTATTCTTCTTCAAGTATGATGTGCGCCTAGGGTGTGTGAGGTGATAAATAATATGTTGGGCGTTGGAATTCTTAAGCCTATGGAGGATAAAAAAATAAAATGCAAGGTGGTGAATGAAATAAAGAATGTGCCAGGCGTTGGGATTAAATATCCTCCATGACATGTGCCTTCAAGAATTTTCTAAGTGAATTAAAATAAAAAAATTTCCCACTAGCAAATGAGCAAGGTTGAACAAAATTTCCTAAGGCAAAATTTTCAAAGTGATTCAAAAAAATTTCTAAGGCAAAATATTTTCTTCCTCTAGAAAATACGCCTAGACTCTGAGGTGATGAAATTTTTTCTTGGAGCACGGATGAATTTTCCAGTGACGGAGTTAGAAGATGATGACAATGCAGGATGAATTTTAAAAAATTTCTCAAAGTCAGAGCAACAAGATGTTCACAGAAATGAAGAACGGATTTAAAATTGATTGAATAATATTTTTCTACGGTTCAAAATTTTAAAATTTAAATGAACCCGTTCGTTGTGTACCCATGGATTCATCACGTTTTGGAAAAAAATTTCTTCTGGGTACTGATGATCTTCGATGAGAAATGGATTTCCATGTCTTTTGCACTTCGCCAAGGCCTTCAGCATGAAGAATTTAATTGGTGCTCGAATTGTGAATTTTCCTAAGGGGAAAATTTAAAATTTTCTAAGGCAAATTTGAATAAAATGTGTTTTCAAATGGAAAATGCTTCGACGATGAATTTAAAGTGAATTGCCTAGATGATTTTGATCAAGTTCTTCACAGATGAATTTTCCAGAGCCGAAGAGAAGTAAAATTTAAAATTTGCAAGACAAAACTTCGGATGGTAAATGGAAATTGATTAAATAATGAATTTAAATTAAAAAATTTCGAAAGTGAATTTAAAGATACCAGTCAAAGTTGAACTTCTAGAAGAATGAGATTCCTGATGTCGAGAGACAAGTGTCGAAAATACCAGAGACGGAAAATTCAAATTCTTGCAGTGGAGTAGTGGAGATTTAATGCACTGGCTATACTTGGCTCCTTCTAGAATTCAATTTTTGCTATAAGAATTGAGAGGTTTTTCATTTCTCCTCACCAGTTGAAGAAGTTTGAATTTGCTCTGAAGGTGAAGCTGAGTTTATTGCTGAAGCTGAAGTTTGTTGAAGAAGTACGATTTGCAGTGAGTTGTTGAGGCTGAAAGTATTGAAGAGCTGCGACTTGAAGAGGAAGAAGGTTGCTGAAGTTCAAATCTGAAGTTGCTGAGACACAAATTTTAAAAAGTTTATTGCTGAAGCTGAAGTCTGCAAGTGCAAGTGAGAAGTACGACTTGGAGTTGGAGAAGTTGCTGAAGTAAATAGGCGCCAAGTCATTTGGAAGTTGCTGCGATTTGAAAATCTAAGTCTGAGATTGAAGAAGTGCAAATTTACAAGAGTGAAATTGCTGCAGCTAGCTAAATTGTTGAAGTTGAAACCTTGCTTAGAAATTTTCTAAGTATCGAAGCTCGAATCTGTAAAAGAAGAAGTTGAGGTTTGCGAATGAGAAATGATATTGCAACTTCTCAAGTTCTTGAAGTCGACTGGCAGCCCCTGCACAATATTTTATTTATTTTCTAAATTAATTTACTCATGGATGTTCGTTGTTTTGCAGATGGCTGAGGCAAGGACAACTGGCAAGGACAACAATGGTGCATCCAGGCAAGCTGTTATAAAGAAATTGAGCAAGACATTTATGCCAAAGTCAAAGTTCACTTCGAAGTTGGGCAAGCTGACTGATACCAATTTGGGCTCTTTCAACTTGGAGGCGTTCAAGAATAAAATACTGGGAATTGGTCATCATCAACCTTCGGCCACTTCACATAACATTGTTCGAAGTGGATTATATGCAGTTGTTGGTTTCCCACCAGCCATTCAGTGTTCGGAGTTGATGATGGAGTGCGCCAACTGCTACAAGAAAGATCACAGGTCAATCATGTCACCAGATGGACAAGTGCTCGCCAACCTCACTCCTTCAACTATTGGCGAGGCTTTTGGAATCCTAGTGCATAGAAACATGATTTACAAATCAAGGGAGCGAGCTGAGCAAATGTATGCTTCTGCATTCGAGAGATGTACAAAGACAATCAATACTCACTGGATGAGCAACCCCAGGCCTTCTCGTACGAAGTTTCCAAGACAAATCATAGCAGACGACTTGAAGCAGGAGTACTGTGATCTTATCATGATGCTGAGTCGAGTTGGAGGCTGCCCGCAGTCGTTTATTTTTGAGCCTTGGATGTTCTATTACATCAACCTCGTGCTGGAAGGAAAGGATTACATTAACTGGGCTGCAATGATCAGTGACAATTTGCACGAGCAACTCCTAAGCCTAAGAAGAACGAAGACATTTTATATGGGCTGTTACATCATTTACATGCTGGCTCGTATGACAAAATACAGAGGAATTTCATACAAGGAGCCCATTGGTTGTGGCTCTCATCAGTTCAAAATCCATGAGGCTTGTCCGTAGCTACACTTGATAAGTACTACTCATTACAAGCGTGCCAATGACGCCTTCACCATGCACATCACGAGAACACTCCAGGAGCAGATGCACCACAGGATCTCGAGGGAAGCCCAGGAATTGATTGAGAGGTATGGGTGCTGGTTTATACAGTTTCCGAAGTTCTCTTACATTAGGCTGCAAGGATTTTCTTCATATCCATATAGGCTGCCTAAGTACCCAACCAATAGAATATTGATGTTAGAGATATCTAGGCAATTGGTTGCCTACGATAAGATTCAGAAGAAAAAGAAGAAGGGAGGTGTTGACTTCCCAATTGTCATGGGCAATTCCGATGAGGTGTGTCCTTCATTACAGGCAGCTAGAGAAGCCGAGAGCGAGCTTCAATTTTATCACCTTTCATATCACACTGGCCGACAGCACTATGATCCGCATAACAACATCAAATGGGTACTGTCAGAAGAATTTAAACACAAGGCAAACATTGAGGATTATTGGGCTAATGCATCAGACGAAGCGGAAGTCAGGAAGAGAATGTTCTCTAGGTTGCCAATAAGCATGATCAAAGAGTGTGAAGTCATTCCGATACCAAACCAGGTGGATGAGGACATGAACGTCATCCATCCAGATTATGAAGCAGTGAGAAATACTCCACTTTCACTCCCGGATTGGTCAGAGCCTGAGATAGCAGATTTGGACACACTTTGTATTCCAATATTGACATTTACTAGAGCATGGGTTGACAGGCATGTGAGTAGATTAAAGAGTAGGTCGATTGCATTGACTTACAATTTGATGGGAGATCACAGGACACCCACCACCAGCAGGAAGAAACAAATCACACGAGGTTCGAAATCTAGAAGGAAAGAGCCAGTTCGGCAGGAGCTTATTCAGCCGGAGCCTCCAAGAGTTGCAATTGAATCACCCACGCCATTGGAGACACGTTCTCCAAGTATACAGGAGGTTTCTTTATTTGCTGATCAAAGAAATGCATTGAATCAAGTGCAAGCAGTACAAGAAAATAATCAGCCACCACGGAGAGAGTCAGTTGGCCAGAGCGTCAACGCACCTACTAGAGATGATCAGCAAACTGATGAGGGGACTGCTACTGACCCTCAGTTTCAGCATGAGTTAGAGACGGCTTTGGAGGATGATGATATACTTTCAGGAGATACTCAGCCACTTGAGGCCGATGAGCCTCACCAAAATGATATAGAAGTTGAACAAGTCCATGAAGTAGAGGCACAAGAACAACAACCGTTTGCTATATAGTATACAGTACCTGATTGGCTTAGGTAGAGGATGAAAAGGAGCCCCAGCGAAGAAATTGATCCAGCAGTTGAAATGGAAGAGTTTTTGAACAAGATCAACGCGCCTCCACAAAAGAAGAGAGCACGGAAGTTTTCAAAGATCTCAACTGAAGAGGATGGCTCTCGCACCCTTCACATGGCAGTGCCACAAGTTGATTGTGACCGAGATGAAGCAGTACCAGAAAACTACGTGGTCACAACTTTGGAGTTAGGACGCCCCATAGGTGCACAGATTGTAGAGGAGTGTGATAACTCCTACCTCGCCCTCAAGGACAAATTATTTAAAAAAGGAAGGAAAGTACAAGAAGTTGAAAAGAGAGCATAAGGCTTTGATAGGATATGTGCAGCAGTTGTCTCGTCCTCGTGGGCAGGAGATTCCAGTGATAGAGCTTCCAGCTGAGATACCTAGAGAGTCGATTAGTGGCTTGTTGGAGTTAGGGAAGATGGCACAGGAGGCAAACAAATGGGTTACAGGAGTTCGTGCTGAGATAGAAAAGTTTATGGAGGACCTTGCTCTTCCTTTTCAGCAGGCTTCTAGTATTTTGGCACGGATGGAGGCATTTGATCAGGCCTGGGGAGATGCTTCTGTCTATCAGAGCAAGGTTATTCAGCGTCTTGAGGCATTGACACATGTTCCTTTGCGTTTGCTGATTGATGGAGCGGTCATTCAAGAGAATGATAGGTATGACTTTTTCTAGATGGTATTCTTCAGCAATCAACGGGCTGATGATTTCTTCGTATGGCTTCATGAATTCAACTAGAATCACGGAAGGCTATGGCCAATATTATTGATGGAGTTCAGAATACTTTTGAGGTCATATTTGCTAGGCGGTTGAATCTGGATGAAGTTAATGTTGATAATTTGAGGGGTACGCTGGTGCCTTTCTTTTCTGAGGTGAAGACCTTCGTACAAGATGACTTTGAGAACACTTCTAGCACCTGGGAAGCTTGATCCCGAGGAGCAGCGAGTTGCTTGGATTTGCTTGGAGAATCTTGTGCGACATGAACCGTGGAGTCAAATTGTTAGGTTCTAACCCGATTGCATTCCACCTATTTCGGATTTTAGGAGGAGGTTGGTGCCAGCGAGGTTCATTGAGTTTGCAGCGGAGAGAAGAAGTGGGAATGCACTATTGGGCGATGATCTTCTAGAAGCGGTTGTGGGCATTAATTGCCTTTACTATTTTGGGAGTGAGTGGGAATCTTTGCTCATTTATTGCACCACTCCCCATTCTGGCAGTTTTTAGGGTTAGGGCTGAGGTGGCTTAATCTTAGCCACTCTTTTGATTGTAATCTTAGCCGTCCATTGGACTAGACTATTTATAAAAGGGGGAGTCCCCCTCATTTGTACCTCATTAGAAATTAGATTAGAATTAGAGACTAGAGTCAGATTGAGGAGACACTCGAGAGTAGGCATTTTGATAGCATAGTGTGGAGAAGAAGGAAAGTTTTCCCTTTGAAAACTTTTGTAGAGATTGTTGTGTAAAACTTTCATGATAATAGATCTTTTCATTGATAGTGGAATTCGTCTTTGTCATGGATAGCTAGCAAGGTCTCTTCATCCTTTTGGATCCAAGTAGCATAAAGTAGCATAATTCTCATTTCATGCAAGTAGTTTACTTTGGATGTGTGGTGTTTTATTGAGATAGCTTCATTTCATTCCATACCACTAGCAACTTGTTGATGACAAGTTCGCCTTGCGTGGTCGACTGGAAATTATCTTGAGTTTAACTTCGATTGTTTTTTGTATGCTTATATGCGTCGTCTTGATGGTATATGTATGCTAAATTGTAATCTGAATATCTTTTGCTATCCCTTTGAAGATTGCATCAATTTTGCTGAAGCTGTCCGACGTGAGGCTAGGTGAAATTCAGTCGAAGTCTGCTGAAATAGAGCTCCACATATCTTGCATTTAGGATAGAATTTAGAACCACCTCTCCCTTATACTCATTTATTTTCAGTTTATTTCTGGTTAGCTTTAGGAAAACGCACCTTATTGCCAAATCATACGCGCAAAATCCCCTTCAAATCATTCACCTACTGTTAATTGCAAGAATCCTGAACAATTGTGTAAGTCCCCTCATGAAAACAGCAATTCACATCAAACCAACTGAGGGTATTCTAAGTATTTCGGAACCTTGGAGTTGAACGTGCGAACTTTCTTGCAATCTTAGCACACGGAATACTTTGATCAAGAGAAAATGGAGTAGCCTTCGGACAACTTTGTTCTGCTGATTGGTGCGGTCACAAAAATACATCAACAAGACTCTTGTGGGAAATGTTGCCAATTGGTTTAATCATCTGGAGTCGGGCATTATTACAAGCTGAGCAACTATGAGCGAGAAATTTTTGGCAAGATTCAAGCCCGCTAAAGATAGTTATTGGTTGTTTACCCAACTTTCAAATTCAAAGATGGAGATCAATGAACCTATGAGGGAATTTGTGGCAAGGTTTAATCACCTGGTCACGTCTTTCTCAGACACTCAATTCGTCACCTGAAATTTTGTTGAGCAGTTTCATAAATGCTCTTCCATCTGAGATAGCCTTTTTCCTCAGATCGGCTAATGAAACAAAATTGGCGAATGCACAAGAAAGTGCCATCGAGATTGAGAATAACATAATTACTTCTGGAAAGATGAAGACGAATTCTATTAGGCCGTTGGTTCAAAGTTTTGTACATCCACTGCTACAGAAGGTAGCTAATGAGATGACTATCCTCAAGAGGCAGTTGCCTACTCAAGGGCAACCTGTACTGCCTAAACAGCATGCACCATCACCACCGCCATATCAACCTCAACAACACTATCAACTGTTGTGACCTTTTCACACATCGCCCCATCGCTGATGGGGACCCCCAGTTGCCTGCTAGTTTTTAGGGTTCTGTCTCCTTGCAACGGTTACATGAGATCACTTTGCCAAGAGTTTCAGGTCAGTTTGCCAAGAGTCACCCGAGCCGAGTCAGTAATTCATGCTTGAATCAATGCGTAGATGTCATGGAAGCGCTCAGAAGGCCCAAGTGAAGATCAATAGAGATTGACCCAATTCGACACTTCCCTGGCCTGAGAAAAAGTTGCTTTTCGATTTTTCATTTTTGGCATTTTTGGACCAAACAAGGTTCCCTATTTTTTAGGGTTACTTTTTCTATTTTTAGAAAGTTTCTATTTTTGGAAAGTTTCTATTTTTGGAAAGTTTCTATTTTTAGAAGGGTCCCGAGTTCTGAAAACGCACTCAGAAGTTCGAAAAACTCAATAGAACTCTCGGAAAATCGAATTGAAAAAATTGAATTTTTTTGAAAAATCTGGAAAAACAAGTAAAAAGCATGAAAATCAGACTGAAAACGTTCAAAAATCTGGAAAAACCAGTAAAAAAACCAGTCAAGATCAATCAGATTCGAAGATGAAATCATAAAAATCAACTCAAAATGGTGAAGTTTGTGAGAAATCTGTGCAAGTCTGGAAAATTCGCCATGAAAGAAGGATGAAGAAAGGTATGTGAAGGTCTGGAAGGTCATGGAACTCGCCCAGCAGCTAAGGAGGATGTCCAACAAAGTCTTGAAGTCCGCCCAGCACTTGGGAATCATATCCCTGCATCTTGGAGGCACATCCTTGACCCCTTTGAAGTCCGCCTTTGATATCCATGCATCCTTTGAAGTCCGCCTTTGATGTCCTTGCATGTTCCAAAGTCCGCCATCAGCCAAGGGGGATATCCTATAAGCCTTCAAAGTCCGCCCCTGGCATCCTTGCACCTCATGAAGTCCGCCTTGCATCTTGAAGCATATCCTTGGACCTTCTTAAGTCCGCCATCCTCATCCATGCATGCTATGAAGTCCGCCATCTCCAAAAGGGACATCCTAACACCCCCTAAAGTCCGCCACACTTGTGCTAGGAAGTTTCAAAGTCCGCCTTGCATGTGCTGGAAGGTCTCAAAGTCCGCCATCTTCTAAGGGGGACGTCCAAAAGGGTCATGAAGTCCGCCTATCCTCATCCTAGACCTCTTCAAAGTCTGCCCTATGCTTAGAAGCCCGTCCAAAATGCTTGAGAAGTCCGCCCTTGAAAGGTGGGACTTGGCTGAAGGTCAAGTAAAGTCCGCCTAGGCTTATAAAGTAAGGAAAAATCAAAATTTTCTAAGTGTTGATGCCTACCAAGAGGGAAATTTCGAAATATGCTAAGTATGAAAGTATAAAGAGGTGGATAATCCTTTCAAAAAGGATAAAGTGGTAAAAACAAGTGCTAAGATGCCAAGGAAATTCGCCCTAAAAAAGAGGGACGTCCAAGATGCTCATCCCAAAGACTTAGGAGATGCCCACCATGCACTTGGAAGAAGTTGGTAAAATAGCAAAGACATCCATGACGTTCGTCCAAGATGCCAAGGAAGTCCGCCCAAGATGATAGGATGATGATTTTTGGCTAAGTGTCAAGGCCAAATCCAAAGAAAATTTCGAGAATTCGCCTAAGTAAAGAGGCTAGGAAGTGAAAAATGAAGATGTTGGCTAGACATCCGGACACTTTCGAGAGGACAAATGCCAAGATTGAAAGGACATGTGCTAAGGATTATCGGGATATGGCAAAGAATAAAACGGAATGTGCCCAACACGATGAGGGAAAAAGAGGCAAAATTTGCCTAAGTATGGAAAATGCGAAGAAATTGTCAACTTTGACCATAGAAAAATGCACGAGGTAAAGGGAAGGGAAGGATCATCCTTGACCAAAGGGATGAAGAATATGTCAGACGTCAGGAAAATTCAACCGGCAAAGA
>VDFB02107090.1:0-18426 GCA_007258455.2 Sequoia sempervirens
CAATACCCTTCAAGCAATCAGCACGCAAGATTTGAAGACTTTCTGAGCAGTTGCTATTTTTAGCATGTTGCTAAAAATAGCAGGTGCAGGCAGACATTAGGCTCCGACAGCTCAGTCACATCCCGAGAGTCAACACAAAGCAAAATCAGGCTCTTCAAAGTCAAAAGTCAAAAGTCAAAAGTCAACACGAAATTTGAAGAACTTTCTAAAAATAGCAAGTTAGGGTTAGCATGAACGAGCCTCTCCAAATTTGACAAATGGCATAAAATTCACTAAAATTGATAAATTTTCAAGTCCAGCTAGTGAAAATGCCTTTAAAAGCCGAAGGCAGGTTGAAAATCTTCTGAGTACTACAAATTGGAAGCTCCTATGGTAAAATGCGCCCTTGAGCTTCAGGCTGGTTGAAAAATAGTCAAAGTGCTACAAATTGGAAGCTCCTATGGTGAAATGCGCCCTTGAGGGAAGAGCTTATAAAAATTCTCCCAAGCATTGAAAATTGGAAGCTCTGGGCTCCAAATGCGCCTTGAGGAGGAAGAGGTAATACAAATTTGTCTAAGTCTGCTAAATTGGAAGTAGGAGACCCCAGATGCGCCTTACCTTGCATGGATACATGGAAATTCTTCTAAGTACTTCAAACTGGAAGTTCTACCTCTTAAATGCGCCCTTGAGGTTCAAAAGTTGAAAAATTATTCTAAGTCTTTCAAACTTGAGGCTAGATACTCCATTTGCGCCCAAGAAGAAGAGAGGGTGATTGAAAATTTTCTAAGGCATTCAAATTCGAAGACCACCCTCCTGTTTGCGCCCAAGGTCATGGGAAGAGTATAAAATATTCTAAGGCTTTTGAACTCAAAGCACAGGGTCTAAAATGCGCCCCTCATGAAAGGAGGTGCAAGAAGAAAATTCTAAGTCGTGAAAAATGAAAGCTTAGTGGTGGAATTGCGCCCAAGACAAGAGGGAGGTGATTGTAAAACGCTAAGTGTTTGAAAACTAGAAGCTTGACTAGGTAAATGCGCCTTCACTTGGAAGTGGAGGTGAAATTTTACTTAGGCATTAAAACTTGATGCTCACCTTGGGAAATGCGCCTCAAGCTGGAGTGGAGGAGGTAAAATTTTCTAAGTGTTGATAAAGTGAAACCTCAAAGTGCCAGATGCGCCTAACTTTGAAGAGTAAAAATGTTCTAAGTGTGAAAGATTTGAAGAAGCACCTCCAGAATGCGCCTTAAGAAGAACACTTGAAATTTTTTCTAAGTGTTGAAACTTGAAGTAAGGTACCTCAAATGCGCCCTCCATGAGTTGAGAGTTGAAAAAGTTCTAAGTGTTGAAATTGAATGCCCAGGGTGTCAATTGCGCTTAGCCTAGAGAGGGTGAAAAACTTCAAAATTTTCTAAGTGTCGAAAATGGAACTTCAAGGGTAGAAATGCGCCCAAGAGGGGAGTCTTTGAAATTTTCTCTAAAAAAATTGGAAGTAGACATAGTCATATGCGCCTGGGAGTTGAGGGGAGAGTTTGATATTTCCTAGGTGTTCAAAACTCAAAGTGCACACCTTAAAATGCGCCCTTGACTTGCATGGAAAGTTTGTTAAAATTTCTAAGTCATGAGATTTGGAGTTCCAAGGGTCAGATGCGCCCCAGCTGCTGGAGGAGTGAAAAAACTACCAAGACATGAAAATTGAAAGCACAAGGTGGTAATTGCGCCTTTGACTGGAGGGGTGAGCTGGAAAAGAATTTAAGTGTGGAACTTAAATTGGAGGAAGATCCCATCATTTGCGCCAAGAGCTTAAAAGAATAAAACTTAAAATTTTCTAAGGCACACAAACTTGAAGCTCCCTGCCTCATTTGCGCCTTGACTCATAAGTGGACTCTTGAAATTTTCTAGGTATAAGAAGTGAAAGCACACCCCCTTGAAATGCGCCCACCAAGCTAAAGAGGGTAAGTTAAAAATCTCTGAGGCATGGAAACTAGAGGCTGGACCCCCTAAATGTGCCTTCACTTGGAGATGGAGGAGAAAGTTGGTTAAGTGTTCAAAACTTGAAATATGCTCCCTTGTTTGCGCCTTAAGGAAAGACATGCTAAGTATTTGAAGATGGAAGTAGCAAACCCCATTTGCGCCCTTGAAGTTAGAGGATGATGGAAAAGTTTCTAAGGGAAACAAATTTGAAGCTCACAAGCCCAAATGCGCCCAAGAACTTAAATGAGGAAAGAGGACTTCAGAATTTTTGAAGGTGGAAGTGCTACCTATGAAATGCGCCCATACCCCAAGGAAGGTGTTCAGAATATTCTAAGTGTTCAAGATTGGATGCTCACCCTTCAAGATGCGCCTAGGATGCATGAAGACAAGGTCAAAGCAATTGCATGCAAAGGAGGAAAATGACAAAATACGCCCAATTAAAGACAAGAATACATGCTAAATACAAGGCGTCCAAAGCATAAAGTGGGTCCCTTTGAGAATATTTTAAGTGGTAACACTTGAAGCTTGACCCCTTGTTGGCGCCCAAGGTGAGTAGGGAATTTAGGCGTAGGAGTTTGAAGTTAAATGCCTTGAACATTTTGACCTTGGAAATATTTCTAAGTATGGGAAATTTAAAATAGACTCCTCTGTGGACGCCTAGAAGTTGTATGTGGAATATTTCAAGGTGCTGGAAAATTTTGAAATTTAAAATACCTCCTATCAAATGTGCCTAGGTTTGAGGTGATAATATAATTCACTGAAATTTGGATGAAATTGCCGGAGATGAAGTCAATAAATGCCAGCTGCACGGGTTGATAAAAATTTTCCAAGTCAGAGCAACAGGATTTTCACAGATGTGAAGAATGTTGGTTGGAAATTTTGTATTCTCGTGAAAGCGTACAAAATTGAGATTTCAACCACAACACGTGAGTTAAACTCTCCTAATTAAGGGAAGGCTCCCCCTTTAACTAAATAAAATTAAGGGTAGGACAGCAATCGTTCCTCTTGTTTCAGGAAAGATTACGTTCTTCTCTCTTCACAGAAAAGACACAGTAAATGTTACTAAAACTTGTTACAACAGCTACACAGTGAAATTAAGAGAAAGGAAATAAAGTTTCCTGAAAGCGCAAAGACTTCCGTTATTTCCTCCGGGACGGGAAAACAATTCGATAAGCACAAAGTCTTAAAGAATGAAATCCTATCAACCTTTTTTCAGAACGATTACTTTATAGAAATATACAAGATAAAACAGCTCAAAGACTGAAATTATAATGTATGCTTTCAACTATTCTAAATGAGAAATACTATGAGCGTAAAGACTTATAATTCTTCTCTATTTCTAACACTAACTAAGAATTCAATTCTCAGATTTACAGCACAAAGACTGCAGATATTTAAATTGAATCTCTCTTCAGCAATCTTCAACAATTCTCAAGTAATCACAATATAAGAATGACCCAAAATGACATAAGAACATTTAGGATGCAAAACAAGAATTCAGCTCAAAGTCTGAAATTCCAGCTTCTTGATATCACTTGAAAATTTACAATATTTCACTATAAAGCTCAAAGACTTTATGAGTATAAAATTCTGCAGAGTTTTCTTGCTTGCTAAAAAGATAAAGATTACAATAGACCCCTCAAGTATTTATAGGAGGAAGGTCTGGAGAAAAAGGTGGGAGGATCTCAACAAACTTGAGAAAATCTCTCAACCGATAACTAATTGCGATTGACTTATTCAAAATTACAATCCAAATTGTGATTTGTCTTGTAAGATTTTACATGTAATTACATTTTCGAAAATTGCAAGGAAAGAACACTTGCAATTGCAAAATTTGTTTTTACATATATATTGTCGAAAGTAAAATTACATAAAACAATCTAAAACTTAATTTGTTTCATTCCTATCTTTGAAAGATAAGAATTTGCTGATGATGGTCTTCAACTCGTTCGGATCTGGACCCAATGTGTTCTTGGCCACTGCAACTGTCTTCAAAATTATATCAAAGTATTTGATAGTTGCCAATCTATGCTCTTCATAAGTATTTTGCATTTTCTCAAGGATTGTTTGATGATTGATAAGCTTTTGAATCGAATCCATAGAAAACTGCTCTGATTCCATTTGTTGACGAAGATTGGCTGCCATATCTGAAGTAACTGAATCAGCTTCAAGTAACTCATCTTCTTGATTCAAAACTGTACATGAGATCTTTTGAAAACTTGAAAGAATATCCTGCTGAACTTCGTCATTCATTTCTAAAGTAGCCTGGATATCTTTGATAAGATCTTGAATGACCAATGACCTATTTGTCATAAGTTCCTCAAATTCTATGTACTTTTCCCTATTTGGCAAAATCAAATTGCTGCATAGGATTAGTAAATCAACTTGATCTATCTCATGCCAGATTTTTAAATCTTTTTCAAGCGTTTCCAAACTTTGCTTGAAGGCTTCTAAAGTCTGATTCAGTTTTATCTTTGCTATCCTGACATTCTTGAAAACTTGCAACGTCTTCTCAATCATTGGAACACTTTGCTCAATTAGCTGAGTTATCCATGAATCAATTGCCTTAGCCTTTTGCGCAATTCTTTCTAACTGTCTAACTGATTCATTTGGAGGAGCTGTAGATAGAGAATCAACTGCTTCTGATGATCCTGTAATCCTCTGAATGACTGCAACCAGCTGAGAATTGTCTTCTTTGAGCTTTTCCTTTTTAGCTAAGAGTTCGTTATAGCTTTGTGTCAGAATTGTCACTGAACTCTGAGCATCCTGCATCATATTAGCGTGAGTCTGCTTACCCAATTCCACCCTCGTGAACCTGTAATCAGATACCTGCATTTCTTCATGCGGTTTATCAACTAAGGGCTCTGCAATTTCAGCATATTTCATCCTGTTGCTGTCAACAAAAACCTGTGAGACTGTTTTAGCTTTCTTTGCAATCACTGGTTTTTGTTTCTTCAATTTTCGGAAATCAAAAATATCAGGAGACACTGCCTGTTTCTTTCTCTTAGGAGCAATTGAATTTAGCCATGGAGGAAGATCCAAGGTTGTCACATCTGAAATGGCAACTGCGGTCTCAGTAGAAATAGCCTCAGTTTGAGATACAACAGAAATTCTTGAAGGTGCCTCAGTTTGTACAGCAACAATGTTTTGCTCAGAAGACAAATTGCAACTAGGATTGGCCATGAAACAATCAAAGTTCGTTACAGACGTATCAATTTCTGGAAGAGTTGTTTCTGACATAGCTGAAAAGATTGGATTGATATCAAAAATACTCTTGAAGTTACTAGGTAAGTTCATCATGGGAGCATTTGTTACAGATGAAGGCTGATTACAAGTCTCTTGTGTTGGAATAGAAGGAACAAAAACGGTAGAGAAAGAATCAACATCACTGTCGATAGGAGACAAAGGAGATATAGCTGATTCTCGGTATTGGGGCCTCAATGTGAGGAGTTATCTCACTTAGGATAGTGGAGGTCTCATGAACCTCGTCTTCTTCTTGCTGATTTAATACCTGAATCTGCATTTCGTTGACTTCCTTACCCTTTAATGTTTCACTATCCAATGGTTGTTCAGGAGCTCTGCTTACTTTCAGCTTGATTCTGGTACTTGAAGAGGAAGCTCCTTCCTTAGATTGTTCCCTAATTTCTGATTTCAATCCTCTAGGGCCAGCTGGGTCATCTTCAGCTCTAACTCTGATTTTGATGGTCTTGACACCTATGCTTTTGAGCCAAGAGTTGGTGTTCGCCAAGATTGATTGGAATCTATCAAAGATAGAGACGGATTCCTTCTGAGACCATTGAATTGCAGGAATGGGAGCATTAGCAACTCCCTGTTCTTCGTACTCAGGATCCAAAATCTGCTTATCATCAATTACTCCCTCTGGAATTAAAGTCAGATTCAGGTCAATGATTTGCTCCAAAGTCAGCCTGCAATAATCCATTTTGTATATATCCTTATCTGTCCGAAGGTCTGCCCAAATGTCTTCGATGCGGTGAACATGGGTGAAGACTCTTTTTATTTTATCCTTCATCCTCCTGTAATCAAAATCCACTCTAGCTTGGAATCTTTTCAATGTTATCTCCTGAAGTTCAGTTTCCATTGCCTTAGCTCTTGAAGAGGTTGTCAAAGAATACCTGCCAATTACCAATGGATTATGTGAAGAAATACCAATTCCAGATTTGTGTTGTATAACTTGACGTGAATGAACTGACATCAATTGCCTTCCCAGCTCCATCAGAATGATCTTATCAGTTGGATATCTTGGGAGCATATAAGGTTGGTCTTCAAAGCAGCCAACTCTCATATAGGTGAATGTTGGAAATTGAAGGAACAAGCAGCCATATTGATTTACCTTATTCCAAGCTGCATCTGATACCCTGTTATTTACCAACTCTTTGTCAAACAAACACATAAAATAACCAAAGAAGGCATCTTGTACCCTTCTATAATGCGCTCGACTTGGAATAAAAGTCAGCTGATCATAATATTTCCATACGGGCACCAATGATCTGTCGCCTTCAGGAGATAAGCCTGGAAAATGTCTCAAGGAAGCTGCTATGTAGACCAAATATGAATTCATATAGAAGGTCAGAGTGGTAGGAACCTGTGCAAGCTGTTCGCACAAACAGTCACTGATTATTTCTCCCCAGAAAATTGGATGTTGTGCTTTTCTAATGACAACCATGAACTTATACATCCAGCTTTCAAACATGTTAGAAACTTTCAACCCTGCAATTCTGCTCAAAAGAGTGATCATGTCATTAACTTCTTCTATAAAATCAGACCGATACAACTTGGGCATACGGGTCGCACAAGGTCGTGATTTTAGAAGCCATTTAGAGTTGATGTGTTTAATACAATCATTCTTTTTCTGCTCAAAATGTTTGTGAGCACTCTTCAATGAAATCTCTGAATAAGTGGTTGCATCAGGTACTCTGAAAACTCTATTGATTGTCTCAGCATCAAGTCTGATAACTACGTTGCCATCATCATCCTTAATTGTCCTGGATTGTCTATCAAAGCGTGCTGCACATGCAAGGACGAATTCTGGTTCAAGGGCAGCAACAGGAAAAGAAGCCACGAGATGGATATGACTTCTCAGCAACTTTTGCATATCAGAAGACGTAGATTTCTCAGCCCTTTCAAGAAAATTAGACATATCAACATGCCCTATTTCTGTATCTTTGATCTCATCGATGTTTGAAACAACGTGAGATGGAGAGATCTCATTCTGATATTTGTCGAACTTATACTTCATCTTTTTGCCTGCTGGAGAAGTTGGTTCATCCGTCATTGAACAGGAATCTGCAAGACTGCGGTGAAAACCCCATAAGGTCAGCACATCATCAGCATCAACGTGAATGGACATGGCGAATCTCAAACCCTAGAACAATGAAATGGACTTTGAAAGAAAAATGGAAGGTGAATGAAGATGAATTCGAAATGGATGAAGTGGTGGAATGGAAAACGGCATTTTGTCTCTTTGAAACAGCAAGATAAAGAGATCTCAAAACTTGGATTTGGAATCTCGTCCAAAAAGGTCAACTTATGTGCTTTTTAAGGCAATTCGGGTTTTTGAGTGACTTGAACAATTTCGGAATTTTTTGACACTTTAGCAATTTCTGCTTTTTGCAATTTCGGGATTTTTCAGAGTTTTGACAATTTTCTCAAAGGCAATTGGGATTTTTATGAAATTTAACAATTTTCAAACTTTGCAATTTAAAAATTGTTATTTTAATTGCAAATCCCGGAATTGTATTTTTAGGCTAAAAACCCGAAATAAGAGACAAAGAAAAATTTTATTTTGTGAAAGATAGTGATGGATACATGAAGTGGCGAATGAATGAAATGAAGGAAATCAGCATAGGTGACATGAAAAATGGATAAATGAAAAAGGAATGAATTGTTAATTGCTGGAAATGGTAGAATGAAAAACATGTTTTCATCATAAGGCAGATTTAAATGGAAATATGCATCATGTATAGTAGTGTAGAGACATGTGAAATGGAAGGCAAAATTTTAATGAAATGGAGAAGACATGTAAATGTAAATGAGGAAAAATGTATTTCTACATGAAGGCGAATGGAGAAAATATGGAGAAAATATGCTGGGCGAATGAAATAGTAAATGAAATGGAGAAAAACGGAGAGATATGAATGTATATATAAAAACGCGTTTCTAAATGAGGGTGAATTTTTGCTAAGAAAAACGCATTTCTAAATGAAAAGCAGCAAGATAAAACGCGTTTCCATGAAGCTAGCAAGAATATCAACGAATATACAAAAATAACCATAATGAAAAACGAAAAACAGAAAGAAAAACGCGTAAGAATAAAAACGCGTTTTAAAACAGTGACAAAAATGTAAAACGTGGTATGTAAAAGACAAAAACGCATATATATGACAGTAAAACATTGAAAAGGAAGATAGAAAATGCGAATCATACCTGGAGACAAGTTGAATACGTGAAAATGCAGAGACAAAAACCCTAGACGCGTTGAAAACGACAGAGAATGGCTATTTACTGGTTAAAATCCGATTTTGAAGCATCAAGGTCGACCAAATCTCCATGAAATGAGGAAATAAATGCCAAGAACAATTCAACCAGCTTGAATCTAAGAAAAATCGGGCTTTTCAGAAGATTTGACAATGAAAAATATCATCAAAGTTATGAATCGGGTTTTTTATGCAGTTTAACAATTTTGCTTTTAACCAATTCGCACTTTTCTAATAAAAAGACAATTTTCATTTTAGCAAAATTAAACTCTTTTGAAAAATTCGGACTTTTTAAGTCATAAAAGCAATTTCGGGTTTTTAAAACACTTTAACAATTTTTCTTTTTGTCAAAATAAAAGGACTTCAACAAAAATCGGGTTTTTATGATAACTTAAGCAATTTCGGGTTTTTCAGACACTTTGGCAATTTTGCCTTAGAGTCTAAATTTCCCTATTTGCTGATTTGCTCAGAAAACCCGAAATTGGCCAAAAAGACATTAAAAACAAGTCAGAAATCGACGAAAACGGAAACGTAAAGAGGAAAAAGAGTAGCCCAAAGGTTAATCAACCTAAAACGGAGATTTTCCACCCTTTGCACCTCGTAATGCGTGCCTTGGAGAAGAAAAATCTCAAGCTTTAAGAAAATTTTGATTGGTTACCTAAATTTTGAAACGAGTTAAAAATTTAGGATAACAAAGAACGGATTTAAATTTCACAGGGAAATAATTTTCTAAGGTTCAAAATCCAAGAAAATTAAATGAACCCGTTCGTTGGGTACCCATGAGTTCGTCGCGTTCTGAAGAAAATTTTCTTCTGGGTATTAAAGATTATCGATGAGGAGTTGATTTTAAAGTCTTCCATGCTTCGCTGCGGCCTTCCGGATGACGATTTCAAGTGGGCACCAGGTTGATGAATTTCCTAAGGGAGATGTGAAAATTTTCTAAGGCAAATGTGAAGAAAATGTATTTTCAAGGTGAAATTCTCCAGACGATGGATTTGAAATGAACTGCCTAGGTGAATTTGCTTAAATCCTTCGTGAAGATAGTCTTCCAGAGCCAGAGTTGAACGAATTTGAGTATCAGAGCCCCAGGTAGTGAAATGAATTTCTCAAAGACGGAGTTTGTCTAAGGCATGAACTTGAACACGAAGTTGGCTAATGGAGGCGATGAACACTTGGAGATCAAAACTTGAAAATCTTGGTAAGTAGGTTAAGATTATATTATGAGGTGTTCTAATACTCTTCTCCTTGCTTGTTTTGCAGGAGGAATGTCGAGGCCAGAGCACGATGACTTAAAGTGGTGAGGCACGATGATATTACAACCTTCAGAGGAAGATAAAGTTATAAGTTTCACATGAAGGAAGAAAAAGTTGCAAGAAATTGGCTAAGTGTTAGCTCAAGTGACAAAGATGAAATGTTTTCAAAACTCGAGATGAAGAAAGGATGGAAAGCTCCAGCGAAGTCAAAGAACAAAGTCAAGAAGAAGATCGAGGGCAGTGTGAACGCGTTTCAAGATTGGAATCTTCTAGAAGGATGATGGTGGACATTATGGCTCATTTATTACCCCACTCTCCTTTGTGGCGGTTTTTAGGGCAAATCTTGTTTAGGGCTGGTGTACGACTGGGCCATCCAGCCCGATTAACGCCTAAGCCGTCTTTTTGGGACTTGGCTAGCTATACAGGGAGTCCCTCATTTGTATCTTAGTATAGGCCGGTAGAGAAGGTCGAGGTAGAATTAGGAGAGAGGGACAACTTAGTAGCTTGAGTATAGATTATTGAACCTTAGTTTGAAGGAAAGGAGGAGAAGTTTTCCCATAGAGCTTTTGTAAAAGTATGTTTTGAACACTCTCAATAAAGAGTTTTCATTGATGTGACCGTCTGTGAGTAGCTAGCAAGGTTTCTTAGTCCTTGATTCAAGTGGTGACTTAAAGTAGAGATAGAATTTCATTTCATGCAAATTAGAAGATAGTAGTGTGGAATGTGGTGTTTGATCTACAGCAACTTAGTCCTATCCATACCACTAGTGTATTTGTTGACAGTGAATCGCCTTGTGTGGTCATTGGAATATCATGTATAACTTCAATCCGGTTTGAATAATGGGTATCGTCGTTGTGATGGTATCTTTATGTCAAGTGGTGGTTTGAACATCTTTAGTCATCTCCCTTGAAGATTGCACCGACTCCGTGGAAGCTGTCTAATGTGAGGCAAAGCGAAGTCCGGTTAGAAGTTTGCTGAAGTTGAGCTCCATATCCCACACCTTAGAGTAGATTAGAATCTTCTTAACCTTACCTCATTTCAATTCAGTACTTTCTGACTAGAATAGGAAACTCGCGCTTCATAGACAAATCTTTCGAGCATTTTAATTCCTTCTCCGTTGCTGAACAATTCCGTAAGTCCCCTTGAAATACCAGCAAATCACATCAAGCCAAACTGAGCCTATTCGCACTGAAAGAACCTTGGAGTTGAACGCATGAACTTTCTTGCAATCTTAGCATGCGGAATACTTTGATCAAGAGAGAATAGGGTAGCCGTTGGCGACTTTATTCTGCGTTGGTGCGGTCACGAAAAACACATCAACAGGGCGTAACTCTCCTTTGTCTTCCACGCAAGATTGTTCAGTCCCGAAAGGATGTCCTCTTGGTCGTCGTTGAATCCCAAGTTAGGCTGCAACACTGGAAATATTTCTCTATGCGGTGGCACCATCTTTACTCATGATAATTTTTTTTCTCCAATGAATTTCCTTTTGAATGAAAATCCCTTCTTATTTGAATATGATTCCTAACTGTAGGAACTCTTGGAATGCCCTCCTTCTAGCGCCAGTTCCTGTTGACGTGGTTTTTGTGACCGCACCAAACAGCAGAACGAAATAGTTTAGGGCTACTCCATTCTCTCTTGATCAAAGTATTCCGGGCGCTAAGATTGCGAGAAAGTTCGCACGTTCAACTCCAAGGTTCCTTTAATGCGAATAGACCCAGTTCGGTTGATGTGTATTTGCTGTGTTCTTACGAGGGGACTTACACAATTGTTCAGACTTCTTGCAGTTAGCAGTTGGTATGTGGTTGAAAGGGATTCTTGCGCGTATGATTTGGCAATATAGTTCATTTTCCTAAAACTAATCAGAAATGTGCAGAAAGTAAAAGAATATAGGGCCTAAGAATTTTATATTCTACTCTAAATGCAGGATATGTGGGTGGGGCTTCATTTCAATAGATTTCAACCAGATTTCACCTAGCCTCACGTCGGACAGCCTCAGTAAAATTGGTGCAATCTTCAAAGGGATAACAAAAGATGTTCAAATTATGATTCAGCATGCATACACCATCACAACGACGCATATAAGCATACCAATCACAATTGAAGTTAAACTCAAGATGATTTCCAGTCGACCACGCAAGGCAAGCTTATCATCAACAAGCTGCTAGTGGTATGGAGTAAAGCGAAGCTATCTCAATAAAACACCACACATCAAAGTAAACTACTTGCATCAAATTAAGCTACTTGGATTCGAAAGGAAGAAGAGACCTTGCTAGCTATTCATGACAAGACGAATTCCACCATCAATGAAAAGATCAATTATCATAAAAAGTGTTACACAACAATCTCCTCGAAAGTTTTCAAAGGGAAAACTTTCTTTCTCTTCCACACTATGCTAAGCAAAATGACCTACTATACTCTACTCTCTAGCTCTGGCTCTAATGCTAATGTCCAATCTCTAATGAATTACAAATGAGGGGGACTCCCCCTTTATATAGCTAGCCAAGTCCCAAAGACGGCTAGGGTTACAATTAATAGAGTGGCCAGAATCGTGCCACCTCAGCCCTAACCCTAAAAACTGCCAGAATAGGGAGTGGTACATTAAATGAATCAAAGATTCCCACTCACTCCCATAAATAGTAAAGGTAATAAATGTCCATATTCAGTCTTCTAGAAGATCCTCGTCCAGTAGTGCGTTCCCACTTGCCTTCTCTCTGACTGCCAACTCAACAAATCTGCCAAGTACAGCCTCAACTTCTGGCTGAAATCGATTGGAACACAATCTAGCGAAACTCTAACCTTGTGATAAATGCTCGTGCCTTGTACAAGATTTTCTCAAGCAGCGAGGAGTCACTGGCGTGTTACGGATCAAAAGTGGAGAAAGTAGAAGTATTCTTGAGGAAATCATCTTGTACAAAGGTCTTAACATCACGCAAAGGCACCCGACAAACCCCTCAAATTATCAAAATTAACTTCATCACGGATTCGGCCCGCCCTGGCAAATACTTAGCCTCAAAGGTATTAAGACTCCATCTATAATATTTGCCCCAGCCTTATATTACTCTATTTGTGAATCCTTTTATTGCGCGCTCGAAGAAACCATGCTGTGATGGCGAAGAATACCACCTAAATCATATCATCATTCTCACCGAATGACACACTCCATCAATCGGCAATGCAAGTAATGGCACATGCCTCAATACCTCAAGGCCCATTTTGGATTACCTTACTCTGATAGATAGAAGCATCTCCCCAAGCATGATCCACTGCATCTGTCCGTGTCAAAATACTAGAGGCCTGCTGAAAGGCAGAAGCAAGGTCCTCCATAAATTTCTCTGTCTCGGCACGAACTCCTGTGACCCATTTATCCGCCTCCTGTGCCATTTTTCCTAACTCCATCAAGCCGCTGATTGACTCTCTAGGTATCTCTACCGGAGGCTCTATCACTGGAACATCTTGCCCTTGAGAACGAGATAAATGCTGTACATATCCAACTAAGGCCTTGTGTTCTCTTTTCAGCTTCTTATACTTCCCTTCCTTCTTGAATAATCTATCTTTGAGGGCAAGGAAGGAGTTATCACATTCTTCTACAATTTGCGCACCAGTGGGGCGTCCCAAATCTAGAGTCTTACCACATAATTTTCTGGCACTGCTTCATTTCGGTCACACTCAACTCGTGGCACAGCTACATGAAGGGTACGAGAGCCATCCTCCTCAGTGGAGATCTTCGAAAATTTTCTTGCCTTCTTCTTCTATGAAGGTGCATTGATCCTGTTCAAAAATTCTTCCATCTCAACTGCTGGATCAATTTCCTCGCTGGGGCTTCTTCTCATTCTATCCTTAAGCCAATCAGGCACATCATACTGTATGTCGAAGGGCTGCTGCTCTTGTGCCTCGACTTCTCTAACCTGCTCAACCTCTATGTCATTCTGGCGAGGCTCATCGTCCTCAAGTGGCTGAGTGTCACCCGACACTATATCATCATCATCGTTCATGGCCGCCTCTAACTCCTGCTTTGGCCCGGGGTCGATAATAGTCCCCTCATCATCCTGGCTGATCAACCCTAGCAGTGCGTTGGCGCTTTTGGCCAGCCCGGCTCTCTCGAGTGGAAATTTGGCAGATATCACCGTACTACTTGCACGATTCAACACAATCCTCTGATCAGCAAATAAAGAGACCTCATGTATGCTTGGAGAACGTGTCTCCAAGGGTGATGCAACTGTAATTCGTGGAGGCTCTGGCTGAGTAGGCTCCTGCCTAACTATTTCCTTCTTTCTGGATTCTGGACTTCTTGTGATCTGCTTCTTTCTGCCAGTGGTGGGCGTTCTGTGATCTCCCATCAAGTTGTAAGTCAAAGCAATTGACCTACCCTTCAACCTGTTTACATGCCTATCAACCCAAGCTCTAGTAAATGTCATGACCGGGATAGAAAGAGTATCTAAATCAGCAACCTCGGGCTCTGACCAATCTGGAGGTGGAAGCGGAGTATCTCGAACAGCTGCATAATCAGGATGGACAACATCCATATCCTCATTGACCTGGTCCGGAACCGGAACAACCTCACACTCCCTGATCAAGGTAATAGGCAACCGAGAAAACATCCTCTTCCTTACTTCAATCTCATCAGCCGCATCAGCCCAATAATCTTCAATGGTGGCCTTATGCTTAAATTCTTCTGACAACACCCACTTGATGTTATGATGCGGGTCATAGTGTTGTCGACTTGTATGATATGAGAAATGATAAAACTGAAGTTCACTTTCAGCTTCCCTAGCTGCCTGCATTGAGGGACACACCTCATCCGAGTTGCCCATGACAACTGGAAATTCAATTCCTCCCTTCTTCTTTTTCTTTTGAATTTTATCAAAGGCAAGCAGTTGCCTAGATATCTCTAGCATTAAAACTCTATCCGTTGGGTACTTAGGCAGCCTATATGGGTATGATGAGAAACCTTGCAGCCTAATGTAAGAAAATCTCGGAAACTGAATGAACCAACACCCATACCTTTCAATTAACTCCTGGGCATCCCTCGAGATTCTATGATGCAACCACTCCTGAAGCACTCTCGTGATGTACATGGTGAAAGAATCGTTGACACGTTTGTAGTGGGTTGTGCTTGACAGGTGCAACTGCGGACAAGCCTCATGGATTTTGAATTGATGAGAGCCACATCCAACAGGCTCCTTGTAAGATATTCCCCTGTACTTTGTCATCCGTGCCAACATATAGATAATATAGGAACTCATGTAAAATGTCTTCGTTCTCCTCAAGCTTAGGAGCTGCTCATGCAAATTATCACTGATCATCGCAGCCCAATTGATATAGTCCTTCCCTTCTAGCACCAGGTTGATGTAGTAAAACATCCAGGGTTCAAAAATGAATGATTGTGCACAACCTCCAACCTTGCTCAGCATCATGATGAGATCACAATACTCTTGTTTCAAGTCATCCGCAATGATCTGTTTTGGCAACTTCGTACGAGAAGGCTTGGGAGTGCTCATCCAGTGGGTGTTAATTGTATCCATGCATCGCTCAAAAGCAGAAGCATACATCCGCTCCGCTCGCTCCCTGGATTTATAAATCATGTTCCTGTGCACTGGGATCCCGAAAGCTTTGCCAATGGCTGCCGGAGTAAGATTAGCTAGTACTTGGCCATCTGGTGACATGATCGACCGGTGTTCCTTCTCGTAGCAATTAGCACACTCCATCATCAGCTCCGAGCATTGAATGGCTGGCGGAAAACCAGCAGCTGCATATAGTCTGCTTCGAACAATGTTGTGCGAAGTGGTCGGCTTAGATGACTTCGATTCCAAACATCCTGTTCTTGAAGGTCTCCAGGTTGACAGAGCCCAGGTTGGTGTCTGTCAACTTGCCCAGCTTTGAAATGAACTTTGATTCTGGCATGAACGTCTTGCTCAGCTTCTTGATCACAGCTTGCCTGGATGCACCATTGTCCTTTCCAGTTGTCCTTGCCTCAGCCATCTGCAAATAGTAAACATTCATCAGCAATTTAGTTTAATAAAATAATACATGACATTGTATAGGGGCTGCAGTCAACTTCTAGAAGCTGCAATAACTCTTGTGTTTGCAAACCTCAGCTTCTTCTTCTTCAATAAGTTCGGACTTCAACACTTAGAACAGATTTCTAAGTAGACTTCGATGGCTTCACTGTTCTTAATCAATGTCAACCAGCAATTCGAACTTCACACTTTATATCAGCAATCAACAATCTTGTAATCCACACTTTGAAAATTCAGCAATTCACTTCTAGGCGTCCTTTTCAACTGGCAACCTTAACTTCAGCAACGAATTAAGCTTCAGCCACACTCGTACCTTTCAAGTGCGCACTTCTACTTCAGCAAAGGCACCTCTCAGCAATTCAAGGCGACCCTCCTTCAAATGCAGATTTGAACAACTTCTAAGTGCGCCTCTTCAACTGGCAGCCTCAGTAAACTCCAGACTTAGCCACAATTCGAACTCACTTAAACTCTAGTCTTCAACAACTCACTGCAATGTTTTACTTAGAGCAAGTTCGACTTCTTCAGCTGTGAAGACAAGTGAGAGACCTCTCCATTTTATAGCCAAAATCGAATTCTAGAAGAAGCCATTTTTAGCCAGTGCATTTAACTTCCACTACTCCACTTGAAGAATTCGAATTTTCCCTCTCTGGTATTTCTGACACTTGTCTCTGGACGTCAAGAATCTTGCTCTTCTAGAAACTTGACTTTGACTGGCATCTTTGAATTTACTCTCGAGAAATTTAATTTAAATTCATCTTTTCTACTCACCAGCCGGAACTTTGTCACTTGAATTCGAATTCAACTCTTCATCACCTCTGGGAAATTCATCTTCGAAGAATTCGATCACAATCATCTAGGCAACTCATCTCGACTTCATCATTTGAAGAAATTCATTCCGAAAACACATTTTATTCAAACTTGCCTTAGAAATTTTTTAAATTTCCCTTAGAAAAATTCACAATTTGAGCACTGATTAAATTCTTCACTGAAAAGGTGTCGGCGAAGTTCAGAAGACTTGAAAATCCATCTATCATCGCGAACATCCAGTACCCAGAAGAAAATTTTCTTCGGAACGCCTCGAATCCATGGGTACCCAACAAACGGGTTCATTTAACTTTTTTTGAATTTGAACCTTAGAAAAATATTATTTCCACCGTTTTAAATTCATTCTTCGCCTGTGATCATCCTGCATTGCTCCAATTTGAAGAAACTTGAATTCATCCTGTATTATCATCGTCTTCTGACTTCATCTCTGAGAAAATTTGCTGGGCTTTGAAAAATTTTCCACCTTGAGCTCTAGGCGTATTTTCTAAAGGGGGAAAATAATTTGCCTTAGAAAATATTTTAATCATCTCTTGCACTCTTGAAAAATTTCCCTTAGAAAAATCTATTTGTTTGCCAGTGGAGGAGAATTTTTATCAACTTCACTAGAAAATTTTATTCGCCTAGCACACTTTTATTTCTCACTTCACTCCACACTTGAAAATATTCATTTAAACCCAACGCCTAGGCAAATTCTCCAACACTTTAAAAAAAAATATTTTATTCTTACTTGAGGCGCCTAGCACACTTAGCATTTTATTTCACACCTTGGAATATTTTCAACATATTACACTTTCAACGCCTAGCAAGTTTGTTTTGACTTCACACGCCTTAGGAAATTTTTCTAACACCTTATAACTCCCATCAACCCTTGGCGCCTAGCACTTGAGGAGGAAATTTAAAATCACGCCTAGAATTCATCACCTTGGGCGCATTTGATACTTCAAGGAAGATAACGCCTTGGTATTTACCACCTTTCACCACGTCTAGGCAATATTTTCACCTGCCCTTTACCTTATTTACCACTCTTATTCACCTTTTACACTTCAATGTGGGCGCATTTGAGCATGTCAAGAGGATGACTCTTCAGCTTCCGTTTTTTTGTCTTCACATGGCATGATTTGGGCACATTTCTATGTGTGTGAAGGATAAAAATGTTTGACTTTGTTGACTCTTTCCTACCTTGGGCGCATTTTACCCTTGCTGGTGGATGAACGCCTTCATGTGACTTTTCAACTTCCATTTTTTTGTCCTTACATGCATGCATTTGGGCGCATTTTGCCCCTTGAGGAGGACGAAAACGTTTGACCACCTTGACCTCTCTGTGTTTTGGGCACATTTCATCCCTGCTGCAGGATGGGCGCATTTGGAGGGGTGAGGCGGATTTCTTACACTTAGAAATTTTTTAACCTTTCCCTCTCTTCAAGTTGGGCGCATTTTGCTAGGCCAACAGGATAAGCTTCATTGACTTTCTTTGACCACTTGTGCCTTGGGCGCATTTTGCCCCCTGAGAAGGATAAACTTCATACTTAGCATTTTCCATGCCTCCTTATTCACCTGGGCGCATTTTAGCTAGGCAGAGGGATGAAAGGCGTTGACTTTGCTTGACTTTATCCAGTTTGGGCGCATTTTGCCCTGTGTGAAGGACGAGCTTCATGACTTTGAAATTTTCCATGCTTGGCATATGCACCTGGCGCATTTCACCATGCCTACTAGATGAAGCTCCAGACTTAGAACCTTTTCTTCATTTTTTTTGCTAGCTTACGTGCCCTGCTATTTATAGTAAGTCCTCTGAATTTTGCACCTCTGAAGCTCGGAACGACCTGAAATTTTGCACACTGCATCCTTATAGCCTTGTTGCCCTGTCGACACTGCCACTTTTAGCTGACCTGCT
>VDFB02107091.1:0-22750 GCA_007258455.2 Sequoia sempervirens
AAGCAGACTCATGCCAATATGATGCAGGATGCTCAGAGTTCAGTGACAATTCTGACACAAAGCTATAACGAACTCTTAGCTAAAAGGAAAAGCTCAAAGAAGACAATGCTCAGCTGGTTGCAGTCATTCAGAGGATTACAGGATCATCAGAAGCAGTTGATTCTCTATCTACAGCTCCTCCAAATGAATCAGTCAGACAGTTAGAAAGAATTGCACAAAAGGCTAAGGCAATTGATTCATGGATAACTCAGCTAATTGAGCAAAGTGTTCCAATGATTGAGAAGACGTTGCAAGTTTTCAAGAATGTAAGGATAGCAAGGACAAAGTTGAATCAAACTTTAGAAGCCTTCAAGCAAAGTTTAGAAACGCTTGAAAAAGATTTGAAGATCTGGAGTGAGATAAATCAAGTTGATTTATTAATCTTATGCAGCAATTTGGTTTTGCCAAACAGAGAAAAGTACATAGAATTTGAGGAACTTATGACAAATAGGTCATTGGTCATTCAAGATCTTATCAAAGATATCCAGGCCACTTTAGAAATGAATGACGAAGTTCAGCAGGATATTCTTTCAAATTTTGAAAAGATCTCATGTACCGTTTTGAATCAAGAAGATGAGTTACTTGAAGCTGATTCAGTTACTTCAGATATGGCAGCCAATCTTCGTCAACAAATGGAATCAGAGCAATTTTCTATGGATTCGATTCAAAAGCTTATCAATCATCAAACAATCCTTGAGAAAATGCAAACTTCTTATGAAGAGCATAGATTGGCAACTATTAGATACTTTGATGTAATTCTGAAGACAGTTGCAGTGGCCAAGAACACTTTGGGTCCAGATCCGAACGAGTTGAAGACCATCATCAGCAAATTCTTATCTTTCAAAGATAGGAATGAAATAAATTAAGTTTTAGATTGTTTTATGTAATTTTACTTTCGACAATATATATGTAAAAAAAAATTTTGCAATTGCAAGTGTCTTTTCCTTGCAATTTTCGAAAATGTAATTACATGTAAAATCTTACAAGACAAATCACAATTTGGATTGTAATTTTGAATAAGTCAATCGCAATTAGTTATCGGTTGAGAGATTTTCTCAAGTTTGTTGAGATCCTCCCACCCTTTTCTCCAGACCTTCCTCCTATAAATACTTGAGGGGTCTATTGTAATTTTTATCTTTTTAGCAAGCAAGAAAACTCTGCAGAATTTTATACTCATAAAGTCTTTGAGCTTTATAGTGAAATATTGTAAATTTTCAAGTGATATCAAAAAGCTGGAATTTCAGACTTTGAGCTGAATTCTTGTTTTGCATCTCAAATGTTCTTATGTCATTTTAGATCAATATCATATTGTGATTACTTGAGAATTGTTGAAGATTGCTGAAGAGAGATTCAATTTAAATATCTACAGTCTTTGTGCTGTAAATCTGAGAATTGAATTCTTAGTTAGTGTTAGAAATAGAGAAGAATTATAAGTCTTTACGCTCATAGTATTTCTCATTTAGAATAGTTGAAAGCATACATTATAATTTCAGTCTTTGAGCTGTTTTATTTTGTATATTTCCATAAAGTAATCGTTCTAAAAAAAAAAGGTTGATAGGATTTCATTCTTTAAGACTTTGTGCTTATCGAATTGTTTTCCCGTCCCGGAGGAAATAACGGAAGTCCTTGCGCTTTCAGGAAACTTTATTTCCTTTCTCTTAATTTCACTGTGTAGCTGTTGTAACAAGTTTTAGTAACATTTACTGTGTCTTTTCTGTGAAGAGAGAAGAACGTAATCTTTCCTGAAACAAGAGGAACGATTGCTGTCCTACCCTTAATTTTTTTTTAGTTAAAGGGGGAGCCTTCCCTTAATTAGGAGAGTTTAACTCACGTGTTGTGGTTGAAATCTCAATTTTGTACGCTTTCACGAGAATACAAAATTTCCAACCAACAGTTTTTGGCGACTCCGCTGGGGATACGAACGCATTTGAAAGTCTCTCACTTTCTTTTGAAGTCCAGTATTCTTAATTTGTTTACTTGTTTCTGTTTTAGCTTCTACGCTGGAAGGAATCCGTTATTACGTTCGTCGTAAAAAGGGACAAAGTTCTCAAGAAATATCTCCCGGTGAACAAGCTAGGTTTGAGCTGCTCACTAGTATATCTTCCCTTTCACGAACTACTAGCTTTCCTCCATCTAAGAAGAAAAAGCCCATCCCAAGTGAACTTTCAGCCTTTTTCCTCAAGACCTTTGATTTCAGTTGTTCCTACTATTCAAGCGATGGCTCAAGGTCCATGGGGAGCAGCTTTTGGTCCTTTAAATCTTACTCCACCTCTTCATGCTCTTCCACAAGGCTCACGTAAAAATCTGCCTAAGTTTTATGGAGATGGTAAACAGCATCCCGATGAACATATCAAAGCTTTCTCAATGGCTTGTGGTGTTCTAGGAGTAGAACATCAAGATGTTGCTGTACGTTTGTTCGTGGAAACTCTACAAGGAATTGCAGCTGACTGGTTTTACAATTTGAGAGCTGGTGATATCACTAGTTGGGAAACTCTCAAGACAAAGTTTGAAGAACGTTTCAAGCCCGCCGAAGATGAGCATGCATTGCTGGCCCAGCTGACTCAAATGAAGAAGGACACACATGAGAATATGCGTGAATTCATTGCAAAGTTTAATAAACTTGCAAACAGAATTCCTACTGATTCACAGCCTACTCCAGCAAATCTCAAGTGTTTCTTTATTAACACTCAGCTGCCAGAAGTTAGTTTTCTGTTGAGAAGGGCAACTCCAACAACTTTGGCACATGCTCAAGTCCTTGCTACAGAAATTGAAGATGATTTGATCTTGGATGGGAAAATCCGGAAGGATCCTAATCGATTCAAAGGAAATTCTATTTCTGAATCTTCTACTTCAGCTTCTACTGATCCTATGGTACAAAAATTGGCTAATGAACTTCTTGCCTTGAAGAAGCAGGTTTCACAAGCTTCTTTTGCTGCTCCGTACAAGGATATTCCTAGGAGGACGTATCCAAATTCTGCTTCTAACTATGCTGCCAGAAATCAGAATAAATTGCCTCCTCCTCCTGAGAGGCTTGCACTTGAAGCACCTCCGAAGAATACAGCAGTTGGTTATTACGAAATAGATCGAGAAGAACTATCTTCCAATCATTTCCAAGCGGAAGATGAAGCTGTGTTTAATCAAGAAGATGAAGAGGCAGCTGGCGACTCCACTATACGATACATGCATTATGATGATTCAGCTGAAAATGAAAATGTTGAGAGTCAAGCATATGCTGTTATCACAAGATCCCAGACTCGGTTGTCTCAAAAGGATGAAGAAGCAAAGGTGAAAAACAACGTTCAGTTGCCGGTGACCATTGCTAAGAAGGGAATGCCATTGCCTACCTTGACTAAGGATTCTTCAAAAAATCTAGTAAGCAATTCTCCTTCTGTTCTTTCTAGTGAACCCAAGACTAATGTATCTAATCCTAAAGTACAAGTTGAGAGTATATCATCTACATCTCTTGCAAATTCTTTCCAAGCTTTTGATATTATTGACCATGCTAGAAAGACTAAGATTCAGATGTCTGAAGTTGAGTATCTTCAAGCCAATCCTGATCAGCTTGAAAGATTGGTTAAATTTGTTAAAAGTAGTGAGACTCGTCCTGTTTTAAATAGCCCTATTGTCCAAGAACCCAAGAATCTGCCCAATAATTTGGTTATTATCCCATCCTCAGTTCCAGGAAAGATAGATCCTTTCTATATTTCCTTGCTCATTAATGGTTTCAAATTGAGTAACTGTATTATAGATTCTGGTGCTTCGGATAATGTCATGCCAATCAAGGTTGCTGATTGCCTTGGATTAACTCTTACCAAAACTTTTGGTAATTGTTATTCTATGGATAATAAACAAGTGCCTCTCGTTGGGCAAATCAAAGATGCACAATTCGCCTTTGCAGCCTTTCCTGAGAAAAAGATAAAGATGACTGTTCTTGTTGCAGACGTCCCAGCTTCTTATGGAATGCTCCTTGGACGCAATTTCTGTAAAGATGTAGGAGGCGAGCTGAACATGGATATGACAGAGGCTAGAATTCCTGTGAAAGGCATTGTGCAGAAACTTGTTCCTGAAAGAGAAACTAAGTTTACAGTGGAAAAATCTGATGATCCTCATGCTCAGATTCTTTTTGAATCAGCTGGTTTCGGGAACTACTATCTTCATATTGATGAGATTTCTGAGTTTGCTGAAGATTGGTGTTCTGTTGATTCTTCAACTCTTTCAGCAAATGAAGGAAGTTCTAATAATGGAGAAGATTCAACACTAGCTGAATATCCCCTTGATCGTATGATAGAGGATGTTGAATCTTCTACTACAGAAAAAGATGTTGAACTTCTTCCTCAAGATGAAGAAAATCAGTCTTCTCCCATGGAAGATGAGAACACTCTTTCTTCTACTTTTGAAGTAGGAGAATCCAGCAGTCTTTATATTAATGATGATTCTAATGATATTTGGATTCTCGAGTTTGATGGCAGTTGTGCTACAAATGGATCCGGAGCTGGTGTGGTTCTGATTTCTCCGAAAGGTCAAATCTTTCCATATTCTTTTAAATTGCAGTTTGCAAATACTAATAACACTGCAGAGTATGAAGCTCTCTTACTAGGTATGAGTGTTGCGCTTCAGAGAGGAATTAAAAATTTGCACGCTCAAGGAGATGCGGAGTTGATAATTTGTCAAGTAAGGAATATTTATCAGACAAGGAATGATAGACTCCGACATTACCGTAATTTGGTATGGGAGAATATTCAAGATTTTGATGCTTTCAGTATCTCAGTTGTTCCGAGAGAATTCAATGATAGAGCAGATTCTCTTGCTGTTTCAGCAACTCTCCTTATTCCTCACCTTGATTTTAATCAAGATAAGTATATTGTTGAAATAATCTGCAGGCCTAGTGTTCCAGATAACTGGGATCATTGGCAGATTTTCAATGATGATAAACAGATTATTAACTTTTTACAAGTTGATGATGGTTTTAATAACCTGTATTTTGAAGGTAGCAATTCTTCTTCTTCTTCAGATTCTATGTCAGATACTTGGTCCGAATCTGATGGAGAGATTTTGCAGCTAAAAGGGAATAAAATTCCTAAGGGACTAGTATCTCTGGAAAAGCTTTTTGACAAGCATGACCGATATATCAAAAAGCAGCAACAAGTGAATTCAGATTCTTCTATAGGGTATGACAAGTACAATATTGGATCTGAAGAAGATCCTAAAATGGTTAACATTGGTAATAGTTGCACTCTAGAGGAGATAAATCAGATTATTCAGTTATTGCAGCAGTACAGAGATGTGTTGGCTTATTCATATGATGATCTGAAATCTTTTCAGTCAGGACAAGTTCAGCATGAAATCCCTTTGAAGAGCGATGCATCCCCTTTCAAACAAAAGCAACGCCAGTATAATCCCAAAATTTCTGGCACTATCTATTCAGAAATCCAGAAGATGCTAGATGCACAAATTATTTTTCCCATTCATCATTCAACTTGGATAGCTAATATAGTTCCAGTACGCAAGAAGAATGGAGAAATTCGTATTTGTGTGGATTTTCGTAATCTCAATCAGCAGTCATTAAAGGATAATTATCCTTTGCCTATAATGGATCAAGTGCTCCAGACAGTGACAGGTTCTCAAATGATGTCTATGCTGGATGGATTTTCAGGTTACAACCAGATTGAGGTAAGTGAAGCTGATAGACATAAAACTGCTTTTACTACCCCATGGGGTACTTTTGCATATCGCAGAATGCCTTTTGGATTAATAAATGCAGGAGCAACCTTTCAAAGAGCAATGGATTTAGCTTTTCGTGGTATCTTAGGAAGGTATATCGTGGTGTATTTGGATGATCTCACTGTCTTCTCAAAAGATCGTGAGAATCATTTATTTCATTTACAAGATGTGCTGGAAAGGTGCCGCAAGCATGGTGTTTCTCTTAATCCTAAGAAGTCTATCTTTGGGGTTACTGAGGGTAAACTTCTGGGACATGTTGTATCAAATGAAGGAATTAAGATTGATCCCGAAAGGGTAAGATCTATTCAAAATCTGCCTTTGCCGTCTAGTAAGACAGCTGTTCACTCTTTCTTTGGTAAAGTGAATTTCTTGAGGAGATTTATCCCAGATTTTGCTGAGAAAACACGTCACATCATTGATATGATGAAGGGGAAAGCTGTTTTCCGTTGGAATGATGAAGGTAAAGCTGCTTTTGCTGAAATTAAGAATGCAATTGCTCACGCCCCAGTGCTGGTTAGTCCGGATTACTCTAAAGATTTCATTATGTACAGTTATGCTTCTGAGCATACCATGTCTGCTATCTTGATGCAGCAAAATTCAGAAGGAATTGAATCTCCTATTGCCTTCATGAGTTGTCCATTAAAGCTTCATGAGCTCAAATATTCTACAGTTGAGAAGAATGCTTTTGCAGTTGTAAAGGCAGTCAAGTATTTCAGGTTCTATATTCTTAATTCTCATACGATAGTGTTAGTTCCGGATACAGCTGTCAAATCCATTTTGACACAGCAAGATTTTGGTACAAAAAGAGGAAATTGGGTGGCTAAAATCCAAGAGTATGATTTAGAGATTAAACCAACCAAGCTTGTTCGTGGCAGAGGTTTATGTCAGTTGATGGCTGAAAGCAGTGCAGAAGAAAGTGAAGAGGAGTCTTATGAAGATCTTCCTAAAGTGTTGTTTGTCAGCACTACTGATGAGTGGTATTCTAATATCGCCTATTTTCTGACTTATGGTGAATGCCCAGCTCATCTCTCTTTCAAGGAAAAGAGAAATCTGAAACTCAAGGCTGCAAATTATATTCTTTGGGATAATGGTTTGTATAAAAGAACTCTTGATGGTAATTTTCAGCGTTGTGTTGATAAAGCACAGCAAGACAGATTACTTGAATCTTTTCACAATTTAGCTTGTGGTGGTCATTTTTCTCCATCAGTAACTGCTCATAAGATCTTGAGGGCTAGGTATTATTGGCCTACGCTTTTCCAAGACACATATAAATGGGTACGTAAATGTACACAATGTCAGCAATTTGTTGGTAAGCAAAAAATGATGGCGCAGCCATTAAAACCAGTTGTGATAGAAGAGCCTTTCAGGCAGTGGGGAATCGACTTCATTGGTGTCATTAACCCTCATTCAAGTGCTGGACATACCTTTGTTCTTGCTGCAACAGATTATTTCACCAAGTGGGTCGAAGCTATTCCTGTGAAACATGCTACTTCTGAGGTAGTGTGTAGATTTTTGAAAGAAAACATCATATCAAGATTCGGTGTTCCTTATAAGGTCGTGACAGATAATGCATCTTCCTTCTCATCTTATGAGGTAACTCAGTTTTGTTTTGATTATAGTATAATATTGGCCCATTCTTCAGATTATTACCCGCAAGGTAATGGTCAAGCTGAATCGAGTAACAAAAATTTGATTACTATCATCCGAAAGCTTGTTGATGAGAATCAAAGATCATGGCATAAAGCGTTATATGATGCTTTGTGGGCTGATCGCATTACACCCAAGCGAGCCATTGGCATGTCTCCATTTCAGTTGCTCTATGGAGTAAATGCAGAGATTCCTATCACATTGGAACTTCCAGCCCTCAAGTTGATCAAAGCTGTAGAAGATGCTACATTTGAAAGTTCTCTTGATAAGCGGATAATGTTTCTCTCTCAATTAGAGGAGCAAAGATCACAAGTAGTGGATCGTATCAACGACCATCAGAAGCAAGTTAAGGCTCTCTTCGACAAAAAAGCAAAGCAGAAGGTCTTTCAAGTTGGTGATCACGTCTTGCTTTGGGATAAGAGGAGGGAACCAAAAGGAATGCATGGGAAATTTGATTCTCTTTGGCGTGGTCCTTTTATAATTCATCAAGCAATTGGTGAGAATAGCTTCTTGCTGGCGTATCAAGATGGCACTCCATTCCCACTTCCTTACAGTGGGCAGCATCTAAAACACTACTTTCAGTAGAGTTTTAGATTAGTTTTTTGTACATAAGGTTTGAGTCTTTTAGCTTTTTAGTCTTTTTAATCTTTTGAGTCTTTTATTTTTGTGTTTTATTTAGTGACTCCGTAGCCCAATGAATCGTAAGGCACTTCTAGATTCTAGATTCCACTACCTTCGTTTTCGAAGGCAGTTCCCCAGTCGGAGCCAGCTGTTATCCTAAATTTTTAACTCGTTTCAAAATTTAGGTAACCAATCAAAATTTTCTTAAAACTTGAGATTTTTCTTCTCCAAGGCACGCATTACGAGGTGCAAAGGGTGGAAAATCTCTGTTTTAAGTTGATTAACCTTTGGGCTACTCTTTTTCCTCTTTACGTTTCCGTTTTCGTCGATTTCTGACTTGTTTTTAATGTCTTTTTGGCCAATTTCGGGTTTTCTGAGCAACTCAGCAAATAGGGAAATTTAGACTCAAAAGCAAAATTGCCAAAGTGTCTGAAAAACCCGAAATTGCTTAAGTTATCTAAAAAACCCGATTTTTGTTAAAGTCATTTTATTTTGTCAAAAAAGCAAAATTGCTAAAGTTCATAAAAAACCCGATTTTGCTTAAATGACATAAAAAGTCCGAATTTTTCAATTTTGTTACAATGAAAGTTGTCTTTTTATTAGAAAAGTGCGAATTGGTTAAAAATGAAATTGCTAAAGTTCATAAAAAACCCGATTTTGTAAAAAAAGACATGTAAAGACCTCATAAAAACCCGATTCATCATTTTGATGTTATTTTTCATTGTCAAATCTTCTGAAAAGCCCGATTTTTCTTAGATTCAAGCTGGTTGAATTGTTCTTGGCATTTATTTCCTCATTTCATGGAAATTTGGTCGACCTTGATGCTTCAAAATCGGATTTTAACCAGTAAATAGCCATTTTCTGTCTTTTTGGACGCGTCTAGGGTTTTTGCCTCTGCATTTTCGCGTATTCAACTTGTCTCCAGGTATGATTCGCATTTTCTATCTTCCTTTTCAATGTTTTACTGTCATATATATGCGTTTTTGTCTTTTACATACCACGTTTTTACTTTTTATCACTGTTTCAAAACGCGTTTTTATTTTTTACGCGTTTTTCTTTCTATCCTTCGCTTTCATCATGGTTATTTTGGTATATTTGTTGATATTTTTGCTAGTTTTATCAAAACGCGTTTTCTCTTACTGGTTTTCTTTATCTTAAATACATTTATTTATCTCAAAAGCCCGCCTTCATACTAAAACGTGTTTTCTTGATACATTCTCGCCTCTTTCATTTACTTGTCTACTCACCATTTTCTTTCATTTCGTTATTCACTCTCACTGCCATTTATTCCTCCATTTCATTCGCCATCTTCACTCATATATCTCCATATTATCTCCATTCGCCCTTATATAAAAATGCGTTTTTCTCATATTCATTCACACGCCTTCTCCATTTTACTGAAATTTTACCTTCCATCTCATTTCACATACCTCCATATTTCATACATAATGCATTTTCCCTTTAAAAAATGCTTTACATGATTAAAACGTATTTCTTCCATTTCACCGTTCATTTCCAGCAATAAAATGTCACTTATGCTCATTTCCTTCATTTCATTCATTTCGCCACTTCATATATCCATCACTATCTTTCACAAAATAAGAAATTTTCACTTTGTCTCTTATTTCGGGTTTTTAGCCTAAAGATACAATTTCGGGATTTATATTTGAAATAACAATTTTTAAAATTGCAAAGTTCAAAAATTGTTAAACTTCTGAAAAATCCCGATTGCCTTTGAGAAAATTGTCAAAACTCTGAAAAATCCCGAAATTGCAAAAAGCAAAAATTGCTAAAGTGTCAAAAAGTTCCGAAATTGTTCAAGTCACTCAAAAACCCAAATTGCCTTAAAAAGCACATAAGTTGACCTTTTTGGACGAAATTCCAAATCCAAGTTTTGAGATCTCTTTATCTTGCTGTTTCAAAGAGACAAAATGTCGTTTTTCATTCCACCACTTCATCCATTTCGAATTCATCTTCATTCACCTTCCATTTTTCTTTCAAAGTCCATTTCATTGTTCTAGGGTTTGAGATTCGCCATGTCCACTCACGTTGATGCTGATGATGTGCTGACCTTATGGGGTTTTCACCGCAGTCTTGCAGATTCTTGTTCAATGACGGATGAACCAACTTCTCCAGCAGGCAAAAAGATGAAGTATAAGTTCGACAAATATCAAAATGAGATCTCTCCATCTCACGTTGTTTCAAACATCGATGAGATCAAAGATACAGAAATAGGGCATGTTGATATGTCTAATTTTCTTGAAAGGGTTGAGAAATCTACGTCTTCTGATATGCAAAAGTTGCTGAGAAGTCATATCCATCTCGTGGCTTCTTTTCCTGTTGCTGCCCTTGAACCAGAATTCGTCCTTGCATGTGCAGCACGCTTTGATAGACAATCCAGGACAATTAAGGATGATGATGGCAACGTAGTTATCAGACTTGATGCTGAGACAATCAATAGAGTTTTCAGAGTACCTGATGCAACCACTTATTCAGAGATTTCATTGAAGAGTGCTCACAAACATTTTGAGCAGAAAAAGAATGATTGTATTAAACACATCAACTCTAAATGGCTTCTAAAATCACGACCTTGTGCGACCCGTATGCCCAAGTTGTATCGGTCTGATTTTATAGAAGAAGTTAATGACATGATCACTCTTTTGAGCAGAATTGCAGGGTTAAAAGTTTCTAACATGTTTGAAAGCTGGATGTATAAGTTCATGGTTGTCATTAGAAAAGCACAACATCCAATTTTCTGGGGAGAAATAATCAGTGACTGTTTGTGCGAACAGCTTGCACAGGTTCCTACCACTCTGACCTTCTATATGAATTCATATTTGGTCTACATAGCAGCTTCCTTGAGACATTTTCCAGGCTTATCTCCTGAAGGCGACAGATCATTGGTGCCCGTATGGAAATATTATGATCAACTGACTTTTATTCCAAGTCGAGCGCATTATAGAAGGGTACAAGATGCCTTCTTTGGTTATTTTATGTGTTTGTTTGACAAAGAGTTGGTAAATAACAGGGTGTCAGATGCAGCTTGGAATAAGGTAAATCAATATGGCTGCTTATTCCTTCAATTTCCAACATTCACCTATATGAGAGTTGGCTGCTTTGAAGATCAGCCATATATGCTACCGAGATATCCTACTGATAAGATCATTTTGATGGAGCTAGGAAGGCAGTTGATGTCAGTTCATTCACGTCAAGCTTCACAACACAAATCTGGAATTGGTATTTCTTCACATAATCCATTGGTAATTGGCAGGTATTCTTTGACAACCTCTTCAAGAGCCAAAGCGATGGAAACTGAACTTCAGGAGATAACATTGAAAAGATTCCAAGCTAGAGTGGATTTTGATTACAGGAGGATGAAGGATAAAATAAAAAGAGTCTTCACCCATGTTCACCGCATCGAAGACATTTGGGCAGACCTCCGTACAGAAAAGGATGTATACAAAATGGATTATTGCAGGCTAACTTTGGAGCAAATCATTGACCTGAATCTGACTTTAATTCCAGAGGGAGTAATTGATGATAAGCAGATTTTGGATCCTGAGTACGAAGAACAGGGAGTTGCTAATGCTCCCATTCCTGCGATTCAATGGTCTCAGAAGGAATCTGTCTCTATCTTTGATAGATTCCAATCAGTCTTGGCGAACACCAATTTTTGGCTCAAAAGCATAGGTGTCAAGACCATCAAAATCAGAGTTAGAGTTGAAGATGACCCAGCTGGCCCTAGAGGATTGAAATCAGAAATTAGGGAACAATCTAAGGAAGGAGCTTCCTCTTCAAGTACCAGAATCAAGCTGAAAGTAAGCAGAGCTCCTGAACAACCATTGGATAGTGAAACATTAAAGGGTAAGGAAGTCAATGAAATGCAGATTCGAGGTATTAAATCAGCAAGAAGAAGACGAGGTTCATGAGACCTCCACTATCCTAAGTGAGATAACTCCTCACATTGAGGCCCCAATACCAGAATCAGCTATATCTCCTTTGTCTCCTATCGACAGTGATGTTGATTCTTTCTCTACCGTTTTTGTTCCTTCTATTCCAACACAAGAGACTTGTAATCAGCCTTCATCTGTAACAAATGCTCCCATGATGAACTTACCTAGTAACTTCAAGAGTATTTTTGATATCAATCCAATCTTTTCAGCTATGTCAGAAACAACTCTTCCAGAAATTGATACGTCTGTAACGAATTTTGATTGTTTCATGGCCAATCCTAGTTGCAATTTGTCTTCTGAGCAAAACATTGTTGCTATACAAACTGAGGCACCTTCAAGAATTTCTGTTGTATCTCAAACTAAGGCTATTTCTACTGAGACCGCAGTTGCCATTTCAGATGTGACAACCTTGGATCTTCCTCCATGGCTAAATTCAATTGCTCCTAAGAGAAAGAAACAGGCAGTGTCTCCTGATATTTTTGATTTCCGAAAATTGAAGAAACAAAAACCAGTGATTGCAAAGAAAGCCAAAACAGTCTCACAGGTTTTTGTTGACAGCAACAGGATGAAATATGCTGAGATTGCAGAGCCCTTAGTTGATAAACCGCATGAAGAGATGCAGGTATCTGACTACAGGTTCACGAGGGTGGAATTGGGTAAGCAGACTCACGCTAATATGATGCAGGATGCTCAGAGTTCAGTGACAATTCTGACACAAAGCTATAACGAACTCTTAGCTAAAAAGGAAAAGCTCAAAGAAGACAATGCTCAGCTGGTTGCAGTCATTCAGAGGATTACAGGATCATCAGAAGCAGTTGATTCTCTATCTACAGCTCCTCCAAATGAATCAGTTAGACAGTTAGAAAGAATTGCGCAAAAGGCTAAGGCAATTGATTCATGGATAACTCAGCTAATTGAGCAAAGTGTTCCAATGATTGAGAAGACGTTGCAAGTTTTCAAGAATGTCAGGATAGCAAAGATAAAACTGAATCAGACTTTAGAAGCCTTCAAGCAAAGTTTGGAAACGCTTGAAAAAGATTTAAAAATCTGGCATGAGATAGATCAAGTTGATTTACTAATCCTATGCAGCAATTTGATTTTGCCAAATAGGGAAAAGTACATAGAATTTGAGGAACTTATGACAAATAGGTCATTGGTCATTCAAGATCTTATCAAAGATATCCAGGCCACTTTAGAAATGAATGACGAAGTTCAGCAGGATATTCTTTCAAATTTTGAAAAGATCTCATGTACAGTTTTGAATCAAGAAGATGAGTTACTTGAAGCTGATTCAGTTACTTCAGATATGGCAGCCAATCTTCGTCAACAAATGGAATCAGAGCAATTTTCTATGGATTCGATTCAAAAGCTTATCAATCATCAAACAATCCTTGAGAAAATGCAAACTTCTTATGAAGAGCATAGATTGGCAACTATTAGATACTTTGATGTAATTCTGAAGACAGTTGCAGTGGCCAAGAACACTTTGGGTCCAGATCCGAACGAGTTGAAGACCATCATCAGCAAATTCTTATCTTTCAAAGATAGGAATGAAATAAATTAAGTTTTAGATTGTTTTATGTAATTTTACTTTCGACAATATATATGTAAAAACAAATTTTGCAATTGCAAGTGTCTTTTCCTTGCAATTTTCGAAAATGTAATTACATGTAAAATCTTACAAGACAAATCACAATTTGGATTGTAATTTTGAATAAGTCAATCGCAATTAGTTATCGGTTGAGAGATTTTCTCAAGTTTGTTGAGATCCTCCCACCTTTTTCTCCAGACCTTCCTCCTATAAATACTTGAGGGGTCTATTGTAATTTTTATCTTTTTAGCAAGCAAGAAAACTCTGCAGAATTTTATACTCATAAAGTCTTTGAGCTTTATAGTGAAATATTGTAAATTTTCAAGTGATATCAAAAAGCTGGAATTTCAGACTTTGAGCTGAATTCTTGTTTTGCATCTCAAATGTTCTTATGTCATTTTAGATCAATATCATATTGTGATTACTTGAGATTGTTGAAGATTGCTGAAGAGAGATTCAATTTAAATATCTGCAGTCTTTGTGCTGTAAATCTGAGAATTGAATTCTTAGTTAGTGTTAGAAATAGAGAAGAATTATAAGTCTTTACGCTCATAGTATTTCTCATTTAGAATAGTTGAAAGCATACATTATAATTTCAGTCTTTGAGCTGTTTTATTTTGTATATTTCCATAAAGTAATCGTTCTGAAAAAAGGTTGATAGGATTTCATTCTTTAAGACTTTGTGCTTATCGAATTGTTTTCCCGTCCCGGAGGAAATAACGGAAGTCTTTGCGCTTTCAGGAAACTTTATTTCCTTTCTCTTAATTTCACTGTGTAGCTGTTGTAACAAGTTTTAGTAACATTTACTGTGTCTTTTCTGTGAAGAGAGAAGAACGTAATCTTTCCTGAAACAAGAGGAACAATTGCTGTCCTACCCTTAATTTTTTTTTAGTTAAAGGGGGAGCCTTCCCTTAATTAGGAGAGTTTAACTCACGTGCTGTGGTTGAAATCTCAATTTTGTACGCTTTCACGAGAATACAAAATTTCCAACCAACACATCTATTCTAAGGTTATTTTTTGTTGTTACTGTGATTGGGCATTTGCATTAAGGAACTAGTGGTTATCCCAAAACCTCAGTGTTGTGCATTCCCAGGTTGCAAGGTCAACATGAAACCCTTGGAGGAAGTCGTGGATTTAATATGGAGGTCATAACTGGTAGAATGAAATATGCCCGTTAGTTTTTTCCCAAAATTTCTACAACACAAACCAGCACTACGCCAATGGTTAGCGTTAGCTTCTGAAAGATAATCAAATTGAATTGAATTCAATGCTGAAAAATGTAAAGCAGGCGGAGAACCGACCATGAAGATTCCACACCGCCACTTGTTCAGTGGGGGGATAGATATTACATTAAAGAACAATTCATCCACTTTGCAGCAGGCATCCACTCAGTAGTGGGGATTCACCACTTAATCAGTGGGTAAGGTATGAGAGATTAATTATTCATTTCTCCACACTGACAGTAAACCATTTAGGGGTTACAATGTTTGAACAATAAACACAAAGTAAATGCAGAAATTAAATGACTGGAACAATACTACTGTTTATAGTCTTACAATGCCAAATATCTACAAATTACATGTGCTATTACAATATTATCAAAGCAAAATGAAGGAAGATGATCTCTCACACTTATTAACTTCTCAATTACTGAAATACAAGCCAAAATCTGAACTAACCTCAATCTGATATAAAAACCAGCAACTAAAAATCTTAGAACCAGCAACTAATCTATCATCAAAATGCATAGTTCTCCCTATATACAACTCCAAAACTCACCAAAATTTGGAACAGCACTCCCAAAGGCTAGGCAACCAACAAACATGAGTTTGACAATGCAAAACAGCCATCATGAAACAAGCTCAAATCCCAATACAGAGTGCTGAAGAAAGATAAGGCCCTAGGAATGGTACGACCTTCCTAGAAAATTCCAAACTTCATAATAAAATCCCATCTTTTGCAAGAAAGGTTGCCCATATCATAGAAATCAAATGCATCAATACCCATAATGTAAATAAAATCACACAAAGAGCTGTATTTGAAAATCTCCTTCAACCATGTTATAACCAGCAAACACAAAACTGGAAAATCTCACCCAAACTTCAACGTTGTAGCTCAATATGTACTTTTGAATGAAGCACACTCCCAATTGACCATCTAGGGAACCATAGTTTCAGGCCCGAAGAATGGTGTAAATGCTAAGCTTCCCCTTAGCCGGGTTCTCAAATCAATCAAGTAGCATTTCGATAAGGTAAAACAATAGATAACGAATTAATGAACAAAGGCATCCTTATAAAGAACTTGAAGTGGCTCCTCAGCTTCCATCATTTTCCCTCCAAAAGAGATGCCCAAACCTCATGTGAAATAATTTAATTTTTAAAACATTTAATTCATCCTCTTCCCTAGGCGTCCAAGTCTCAAGGAAATATTATTAACATTTGAAATATTAGAAACCTTCTCAATGAGGCATCCACCCTTAAGGACCACCTTCTAAAACAACTTTAAGTCATTAATACTAGGCCAAGGGGGCCAATAAGAAATTATAACATTAATGACTTAGAATAAATCATTTTACCCTAAATGAGCCTCAAAATGTTGAAAGCCAAATATGCTCCAAATTGCACTGCTTGAAATGGAAACTGAACTGACTGCTGATGCTACTGCCCAAGATGGCACTGCCAGAAAATAGAACTTACTAAAAATAGTAAATTCTGAAAAGTTGCTCAATGCCTTTGCATGCCATATCACTGCGAAGCTCTCTGAAAACCTGGAAAGAATCCACAATCCAAATTTCGAAACAACAACATTCAGGCTAGAAATAGCAAGTTCTAGAAAAGGTTGTCCGATGGAGATGCATGTTACACCATTCCAAAGCTCTCCAAAAACCTAGAAAACTCCACTAGCATGCAACAGATACTCATGCATGCAAACCTTCAAAAATGCATCAGAAACCTCCTATAGAATAGGAAACCCTAATTTTACCTCTGACAAGCCTATGAACTTTCGGAAATACGCTATCAGTCACCAAAGAGCATATGGCTAAAATGGGGACATTACAAACCTATTCTTAATCCATCGTTCCATCCTTAATAGTTGTGTGAGACTCTTTGGGAGTTGTGTGAACCCTAGCAGGAAGCACATGTCTCCAAGTGTGACAGCCGGTCATATTCAAGTTGTGGGTATCTTCAGCAAGGGACGTGAGACCTGTCTAGGTTTGGCGTGAGCCCCTAGCTCCTAGCACAACCATATTACATCTTGCACAACCCTATAGAACCTGCTCAAATGAATTTGAAGATGTATTTTGCTCATAAGGAGGTCGTATGAGGTCTTAGAGGCTAGACGCATAAGCCTTCAGAGGGTATGTTTCATCTGCAAGTTGTTGTTGACCATTTTCAGGCTAGGCATGACAATAACTGGGTCTGAGGTTCATTTTATGTACACCTTATGTGCTGTTATCAAACTGTTTAAAATATATTGTAAATCTCAGATGGCTGCTGTATATTTCTGAGATCAAATACTTGCATGAATGATATGAAATATTGTTCAAAATGAATGTTGTATAAGTCTGAAACATATCTCTGCAATTATACCTTTATTTGACAGTCAAATATGAAAGAATAAAGTTGTTATGCTTGGTTATTACCCTTGTTTAATGTATTTTAATTTGAAAATTGACATAACATATGCAATGTAATGAGTTGAGTTTGATAAAATGGAACATCTATCAAACTGAAACAATCACAAAATTCTACACATACTGGAAAGAATTTTACATACACAAAGAAAGGAGATACTAAAACATAAGAGATGCAACACAAACACAAGATTTATACTAGAAAAACCCTGTGAAGGATTAAAAACCCAATTTCATACACAATTGCTCTACTACCATAGTATATTGATCAAATAGACAAGTAGAGACAGGTATTACAACCTTTGTTAAGTATATTTCACTACTCCAACTTGTTTCTCTACTTTTTAGAAATACAATCGCTTCACTTCTGCTCTTCTTTGTTTTGGGCTATCAATGTCTTCCTATATAATGTTGGAAGACTCCAAATGTCTGTACAAAGTCTTGCAAAAAGTTCAAAGAGATAATGCAGCTTTTTTGTTTCAAATTCTCTTTATTGTTCATGGGACAAAACTACCATTTTCTAGTAGGTGGCAGCCATGAAATCACCTTTGTGGGAACCAACACTTTTAAACTTCCCCTCATGTAGAAACTAACAGTTCCATAAAATCGAGTTCTACAGGCAATTTCTTCACTTAAATAGTTAAAAATTGTTGAAGTGTCTATCATGTCCCCATTTCAAAATAATTTAATTAAGGAAATAATCTAATAATAATATTTTTAAGTTGGGCCGAGTCACTCTAATTTAAAAAGAACAACTTAAATATATAATTTTTTAGTGTGTTTAAACACTTTATGACAATGTTACAAGACTCAAACTCTCCTCAAACTTGACAAGCTAATTTTTGATCCGGACTCGGACTTGGTGCCCAAACTTAACACAAACTTAGCAAAGATTCGACAAATTGAAAAAAACATAAAGTTAGATATTTTTAAGGATTTAAAACTTGTTTCATGCACCCTTTAATAAATAAACTTTAAAGAAGCAACAAACTAATCAAATAGAAGCTACTTTGATCACATACACAAGTATACATCAATCACATGAGTATAAAAGCAGATTTTAATTGAAGAAAACAAAATTGTTAGATGTATAAATTATAAACATTGTCAAAAGTATACAAAATTCATGGATTATGAAATCCATGATATCAAAACAAATATCAAAAGTAAAACTATATGTCTATGGCTTAGAGGAGCCTACATCAGTCATACCAACATCAGAGAAAGTCCTACATTGGCATCTAAGATAGGTCCTAGGTGATCATGCAACCATGATACCTTCCCGTGTCTCAGTGACACCAACATCCAAGGGGTCTCCTCGTGCTCTATCCTCCTCTCCTTTGCCATGGATACCGCCTATGCTTCTTGATCCATTTGATCAATCCATGCAAGATCCTCATCATTGAAAATGGGATCCTCAACCTCGATGATCTAATATGACTATAGATCAACCTCCTCTAGAGTGATGGGAGATAAGTCAGTGCCCAAGATTTGTTTGTGACGATGAAAGTTGTAATGTACATAAGATCATTCAACCTTTGCACTAACAACCAATATGATGATGTAGACCACTCCTCACTAACAAACATGTGCCTCAAAGTTGCCTTTGACTAAAGCTAGGATTGCAACAAGATATAATTGGTTGCAAAGTGAGTTATTCTAGGATAATCGATCTTCTTGTTTGTGAATCTCCTCATTAGGTTGAAGTCCGAAGTAAGATTATATATGCATTTACAAATATTTTTAACAATACTCTACAAATGTTTTTGATCCATGCACTCTTGCCAAGATCCTCCAATATGAAGTCAAGGCAATGAGTAGCACAAGGAATCCAAAACAAGGATGGGTGCCCATTCATGAGAAGTCTACCTACAACAACATAATTTGCTACATTATCTATAGCTATTTGTACCACATTCTCCTCACCCACCTTGGCCAAGACTCCCTCCAAAGCCTCACAAAGGAATTCAACATTTTTTCTATTTCCTAAAGCATCAATTGAATTCAAAAACACTATGCCATTTGAGAAAGAAAAAAATCAACAATTCAATTAGGTTGAAATTAGAAATCTATCACTAATTCAATGGATTTCAAGAAGTACAATTACTTGAGGAAGAAACAAGAAAAATTCAACGACGTTCTATTTCCCCTATTAGTCCAACCATGAGTCATGATGGTGCAACCTTTCTTCTTCCATATATCATGTTGCTCGTCAATTCAAGCTTTCACATCAGCCACCGTTTGACTCAAAACAAAGCTCTTATTCTGCTCATCAATAGGGTTTTGGAACCCGCCCCACAAAAAATAATGACATCTATCATGTTTTGCCAATAAAAAGACCTAAAAAAATAATATAAACAAAATAAGTATTCTAAATTGAGAGTCGAACTTTAAAATTTACATACCACTAAATGCAAAAAATTCAAGAGACAAAGAAGTCAACCAATATATTTTAAAACAAAAAATAACAATAATTTCCTAGCTGTGTGAAATGGAATGGCGCAACAAAACCAAAAGTCTCCAATTGCACTTCTTGGGACATCATGTTTATCCTTGTTCCAACCCATGCTCTCAAGCGACGATTGGGCACCTAGAATAGTGTGTAGAGAAAAATGCGAATCTACATCCATTGTTAAGGGAATGGCAAAGGTAGATTATAGACTACATCCATGTGGGAGAAGCATTTCAGTCCAACAAAGATCCACGAGCATTAGGCATCCATCACATGATTATCACTATCATTTTTCTTCTCCTCAAGCGAACCCAATGGTCAAGCAGGTCATGGAATATAATGCTACAAGAATCATTTGACACAAATAACTCCACAAGAAGAAGATTTTTGGAATTGGTGCATGAATCAACAAAGATAGATGATGAGATTTGTAATGTCCCTTTTTGGGATATTCCTGATTTTTGGCCTTAAAACAATAATATTTACTCAAAATGATAATAGCTTTATCAAAAATTAAAAATTTATGATAATATTCAGATCAATACATCATAGCACAATTCTCAAAATCAATCATATTGTGAATTCTTTGGAAATACTTACAAATCTGCTGAATTAGAGGTTTTCATTCCTAACTCAATAGTGGCAATATCAAGGGTTTTCGTCCTTTCAAGAGCATGAAAGAGTTTTCATCCTTCCAACTCTTAGTCCACCTTCAAGGATTTTCGTCCTCCTTTCCTCCTTGACCAAGATTTGGGTTTTCGTCCAAACTTGATAAGAGCACTAAGGGTTTTCATCCTTATCCTTTAGTTTACTTGGAAGGGATTTCATCCTTCCTATTTGCTAGATACTTCCTCAAATTCAAAACTGATTGCTTGATGAATTTGCTAGATTATTACTGATTGATATTTATGGATTGATAAGTTAATGTTTAAATGATGCTTAAATGGATTGATGCTTGAATGATTTGATAGACTTATTGTTGTTTGCTTGATTGATCTCTTTGATATTTTGATTGCTTGATTTCTTCATGGATAGACGAGTGACGATTGCTGATTGAATGTTAATGAACTGATTTACCCTTTATATCCATTTCTTAAAGGAGTCACCACCCTTCGTTGCTGCCTTTTGAGAATAAGAATTTATTTGCAAATTGGTCGATTGATTTATTCCCATTAATGATTTCTCCATAAGGAAATGATCTCTCTTTTATATCTGATTATTGAAGGAGTCACAACCTTTCATATTAGGAGGAGTCACATAATATTTATTCTTAATTGATTGATTGATTGATGTTATGGATGTCCTTCTCAAATGAAATGTTCACCCTTTTATATCTCAAGTTTGAGGGAGTCACACCTCTTCACCTCTATTATCTTTGCAATAGTTACAACCCTTCATTGCTGCAATTGGAGAATAATAATTTAATTTTAAATAAGTTAATTTGTTAGTGCTGTTGTCTATTGCTAGCATCACTTTATTATTAGATTAATTGCATATGATGTGGGCTGTAAAATTTAGTTGTAATCAGTCATAATAATTATTCATGATTGATCCTTTCCTTCTAGATCTACCTTCCTTATATACCTTATCTTGCTCAAGGGACACAACCCTTCATATGCTGGTTGACCATTCTTAACAACTTAATCTTTATTTAATTCTAGTTTGGTATAATTATCTTCTTTTGGGCGCTTTAGTAAACTTATTCTTAACCTCTCCAAAGGTGGTGATTGAGGAAAAGGATTTGAAGAGTCTTCAAAGAATGACTCAATTCCCTCTTAACAACTAACGCCCTCCACAATACTGTCTTGTGATTTCTTTTGAAACATAGGCTGCAGACATTTAGGAATAAAACAGGACATTACAAGATTTTCGCATGGCTGACTATCAGTCTTACTCCAACTACTCATAACTACCATCTTTTTCTTCTCACATGTCTTGATTTCACAGCACATAATCATAAAGATGCTCTAATACCATATTGAAATGGTGAGAAAATTGTATACATAGATCACACCATTTTTGTATAGACACAAAATGTAAAATAAAACTATGCTCCACGGGGACGCGTCCCCTGGCTTTGTACCCCCGTCCCCGCACCCGAAATGTTTCGGGAACTCGAGGACGGCCAAGAAATGTCCTCTCCCCGTCCCCTTTCTCTGCCATTTTTCGGAAACTTCCCGATATAGCTAGGAAATGCTCAGGGTACTGTTGATGCGTGTTTTATGACACACCAAACATCAGAATAAAATGCCCAAAGACACCCTATCCTCTCTTGAAAAACCACCGCGTATGCTAAGATTGTGAGAAGATCATATGGTGATTTCAAGGTTCCTTATGTCAAGTATTGACGTGCGGATAAGCTCAATGGTCGTTGTGATATGCTGGTAACACAAAGGGACTTATCCTAGGCTTGTTCAATTCACAATGAAGCTCTAGACAATGAAGCTCTATTGTTTGGGTCTTGGATCAAACAAACTAGAAAAGGAGATGAGGGTTCAGAAGTTCTAATCCACTTCCTAAGAATTCAAGAGACGGTATTGACTAGGTGAAACCAATAACCACGCTTTGCTTCGCCACGCTCAACGACAACTACACAAAGTGGGTGCAATCTTCAAGGGAATGTGCTTATAATTTTCACGTCATGAATAACTACCATCAAATTGAACAATATTTACCCAAACAGAAGTTAAGCATCCACAAAGTAAGCTTAGTCTAACTTTACGCATTGAAAGGAAATCATCCATTCAAAGAAAGTATGAGCAAAAGTTTCACCATAATCAATACTTATCAGATCTTGCATTCATCTAACATACGTGAAATAAAATCTAAACTATGATGAGGGATAAGAACCATGCCAACTCCAAAATAAGAGAAGTAATCACCATCAAAACAATGCATGCATTACTTATTACTTTAGCAGTCGTACACAATTACTTATCTTAACATGTTTTGCGACATGCTCCCCTTGCTTTACAAATGAGGGGTGAGCTCAATTTAGAGGCTCCCCAATTACAATTCAATGGCCAAAATTAGTTTAGAATCAACAGCCGAGATTACAAAATAAAACCCTAATTAGGGTTTGTCCTAACTAA
>VDFB02107092.1:0-26950 GCA_007258455.2 Sequoia sempervirens
TTTCCATGTTTTGGTATGAGATGTTTGAAACTTCAGAAGTGCATCCTAGCAAGGTTTCTATATGTCAGGTGTGAACAAGAATACTCCTATCTATTTTTCAAGTCAAAGTCCATCACACTAGGTACAATGCCATCCTGGTTCTCTATACCTTGATGCATCATATCACATGTGTTATCAAACATAAGGAGACTGGCCCTTTGAAAATCCTAACTCCTCGGCAATTAGTCATCATCATTTGCATATTCATCATCCTATGTCTTGTTGAAATGTCTTCTCTTCTTTCATCCCTTCTTTCTCTTCAAGCTAACAAGGTACTATGACAGATAATATCATCATCATCGATTCCGCATCCACAAATTGTTAGCATATTGCATAAACATATCATATAAAAAACATATGAATTGCATCTCCATATAAATATGTTATTATAAGCATTTTTCATAAATAGGCGCATCTATTTTTCACCACATTACATCCCCTTTTTATGACATTATACCCATTTTTTCATTACATTGCATTCATCACATAAACCATTGTATAACATTCATTTCATAAATCATCTCATATTACCATCTACTACATAATCAAACATAATAGGTACATGAGAATTATAGATAATCCATTGCATTATAAGCATACACATTCACATTCACATAAACATCATAAATTTATCCCTCACATTACATTCATTTTGCATAAAGCATCATCATACCACTTTGCATTAACATATCATTTCATATATTACATCACATCACAATAAATGCATCACATACATCTCACAATCATTTAAAATGTTTAGGATAATATATATTTTTTATTCTATGGCATCTTAAAACCATCTCATTTACAACATCATATAAAGAACGACCATCACATTCACATTACATCATACATAATCATAAAAACATACATATCGTCCATTGGTCATCCATAACATCTCAAAAATAACCACATCACAATCATCTTTGTAAAACATTTCATACCATTATAAACATTGAAAACATAAAAAGAACATAAAAATACATTACGTTAAAAGCGTACATCCATAATCATTTTATAAAAAGCATCATGATTCACATATCATTTCGTGTATACACCATAAACCATCTCCATATCATTTTGCATATTACAGCATCCATCTCATATCACATATCATATCATTTGCATCAACATACATAAATCATCATATAGATTACATCATCATCAAAGCATACATCATCATCCATCCATATCACATATCATAGAAATCCATTTTCATATCATATATTAACAACATAATATAGATCTATTAATAATGCATACATCATCAGAAAGAATTGCATCCATATACACATCGTATAACACCATAACATTATTGCATAGCATATAGAAATAGAACCATCCATGAATGCAAAAAAAATAATACGCATCACATCATATCAAAATAATCATCTCATATACATATCATCATCAGGTAATTGTCATAGTACAAAATAATCAAATTACTGTACATATGTGTCAATAAGTACAAAAAGGCCCAAAGGACTATAAAAAATGAGCTCATCTAGCACGAAAAATGATGTCTCAATCAAAATGAAGCCTAACCCTCATGTCTACTACCCTTGCCTCTATAACCATGACCCTCTACCGATCTGTGGCTTATCCACTGTGAGTAATTTGGGGCCCACTTTGCTCTGGGTATGGACTTATGATAATGCATGCGATAATAGTCCACCTCCCAGATGGCCACCCTATAAGAATGAAGGGAAATTGTGCTCTGAGAGGAGGAGACCGCCATGCTCTCAAATTACTATCTCTGGCCCATCTCTACTGCTGCTTGCAGCTCTATGGCCTACCTCTGCAAAATGGCCTGGTCTCTCTCAGCTCTGGCATGATCCCTCTCCATCGTCAAGGTCTGAACCTAAGCCTACAATGATGGAATCGGTGCATCTTGAGGATCTGGATACCCTACTAGTTGTGCTTGTCTGGGCTGCACGTGAGGATGATCCTCACCCTCAGCTCGTGGTAGTGCATATACCTAATCTTGCTACCTGGTTGGCACCTGCTCCTGGTCCTACATCTAAACATTAGCCTGGACCAATTGAACTAGAACCTTAATAGGCCGATCCTACCACACACCATCTCTTTCTCCTCGTCCTCCCCCTCTTCCCCTCGATCTCCTCCGAGTAGAAGGTGCTCCTAGAATTGTCAACCACAGAGGTGACCGAAACCAATCTCTATAGGCCTATGTCATGCCTGGATTCACAGTTCCCTGATCATATACCCAACGTCGAGCCACCAACTATCTGAAGTTGTCTACTAGCTCAGAGGTAGGAATGTATCACCCACATGAACCCTGTGATATAGTGTGGGAAAATATGGCCACATAGTCATCATTTGGTCGATCCTGTGGCTTACTATACTAACACTGAATGTGCCCACGTAGGTATCTCTCCACCATCGTATGCTCTCACCCCTGCATAAAATGGTCCTGACAGGAAAACAAGATCTGCTCTACATCATCAGCCCATCCAAGGCGACCAAGGTATGGGCACCATGTAAAAACTTGCATCTCATGTAGGACCCTCCTCTAGTGAGGAATCTCATGCTCACCCATGTGTATAAAGGACACACCACCTTTGTAATGCCACACTAGGGGATCATCAGGCCCCATCGGCACTGGAACAACTCATGATCGAAGAAAGACAATGTGCTCCCATACCCACATGTGAAGAAGTGTAACACCTACTCTAAGTGCTTTGCCATTGAGGTAGAAATAATCGTATAAGTCCCTATAAAGGGAGGCTAGAAGAACAGGCCCCTATGCAAAACGGGCTGGCTTGTCATGAACCATCCGCTTCCAGCAAAGTCCCTAGTTGGGACTGAAATATTGGCCTCATCGATTTGGGGCAACGAGACCTGAGATGATTGCTGCAACCACTAGAAAAAATGGCGATGTGAGTGTCCTATAGTGCTCCAGCTCTATTCGACCCTTGCAAAACATAACCCCATCTTTGGCAAGGACTGAATGACAAGCGTCCTTCCTGACATCCATATCAAAAATAACTCACTGATCATGAATCATCAATCTGAGGATGTACCACACATCCTTCAAGGTGACGGTGGCCTCGTAGTAGGAATGTGGAAGGATGAGGTCTCATTGTGCCATCTCTTGACAAGTACTGATATCATCCTAAGGTGGGTCCGCACGGGTGTTGCGTAAGCAATGTACCACAGTCCCATGTCACACAACTGATCCTGCTCCCTGTCACTAAGGTCTTGCAGGTAACTAAAAATACCCCACTATCTGTGCTCCCGGGAATAGAGTTCCTTCGCTGTGTCTTACATCAGGGAAGGTTGCCATGTTAAAACTTTGGAAAATTTTTATTCTAAGCGTGCAAAAAACCATCACATCATCACTATCTATGAAGGCATCACAATTTGAAATTTGCAAACTATGACGTTGGAGTGCTAAACTCTAAAAAAGCACTGTCGCAGTGCACTTTTCTAAAAAGTGGCGTAGTTTGGCAAGATTCTAGTTTAAAAATGCACTGCCCCATTGCACTTTTAAATGCCCCTGCTGGAGATGGTAGGAACGTCAGAGTTTGAAGTTTGTTTCCAAACTCCAAACTCCACTGCCATGACACATTCTATGATGGTGAGCCAGTTTAGACCACTGAGCGGTGCACTTTGAAATTCGAGCGATGCTATATAGCACTGCTACAAAGGAACTAAGTTTAAAAGCATTAAATGAATGTGAAAAAGGAAAAACAAAGCTCAAGTAAGGACCACTTACCGGTGTCGTAATGTTGGGAGGTCGCTGGTATGTTTGGACTCAGTGAGAAATATGCATTGGGAGCTATTGTTGCATCATCTCATCAGAATGTTAGAGCTCAAATCTCAAAATTGCTAAAAGATTGTGAGTGAAAATGAATTGAAAGTGACCCTTTAGAGCCTTTTTAAACCTAAAAATTAAGGCTTTTTGACCTTGTTTGACTATCTTGCTAGGGTTTTGAACTCTTGAACCTATTTTTGTCTAGTTGAGGCCTATTTTACATTGTTTTATTGTGTTTAGACACATTTTTGGCCTCATAGAGCCTTTCTGGACCTATCGGGCACCATGTCCTCTTTTTTCGTGAGATCACCCAAAAATCAAAATTTTTGTCCAATCTCTCAAGGGGGCAGTATAGTGGCATGTTTTCTCTTGTTGGGAAGTAGTGGGGCATGATTTTGAAAATGATTTTTTTGGCTTTGATCGAGACCATTTATTCTTTGAATCAACACAATGAGTACATTGCTTCAAAGAGGGGCAAAATGTAGACACGTAAAATGCACTAATTAACATTGGACATCTGATCCTGACAACTAACATCGCTTCATCTTGAATCATCCTTCAGTCTAATAATTTAATAAAATACCTTCATTTGATTAAATTCATTAATATTCCTCTCTTAAGTAAATAAATCAGTTATCTAATTAAGTCATCCTTTCTCGATAATTAAATTAACCAGTCTTATCTAATTATCCCTATTTAATCAAATAATTAATTTTATTTGATTAAATCTCTAAAGTATATCTATTAAATAAAATAAATTAGAACCTTATTTATTTTAATCTAGCATCATCTTTTTTAATTAAATAAATCAAAAGTTCTTATTTAATTAATCCTTTATCATATTCTTCACATATTTGATTTAAAGAAATCCACAAATTTAAGTCAAATAAGTCACATCATTTAATCCCTTCATTAAATTAATTAACCTTGATTAATTTAATCTCTTCTCATGTCCCATCCTCAATCTTTTTCCACTTGCACATGGAAATAGAGTTATTTTATTTATTAAATCTCTATTTTCTTCAACAAGGCATCTTTAAGGAATATTCCTCAAATTTGAATTCAAAATCCAAGTGGACTTTGTCCTTCCAACAAGGAATTTACTCCACCTACAAAGTCCTTTTTCCTTGAGCCAAGTGGCATTCAATGCACCTTCTTTCCCTCTTACATGTCATTTCAACAATTTCAAAATTCAAATATATGCATTTATTGACACATTCTTCAAAACTTGTACATCCTCCACCCATTCACATATTGACAAGTGGCACTTTTCCATTGGATGAAATTCAGTCCCACATTGCTCTATTTTGGACATCTTCTCAACTTGACATTCTAGAAATAAGAGGATAATCTCCTCATTTTATCATCCACAATTTGAGTAAACTTACTATGCTCAAATATTTAGCAATCTTCATCCATACTTTCGAATTTGTAGCTAGGTTATGTAGGTTTTCATCTTGGAGCACTCATCACTCTTCATCAAAGTGGATCAAAATCTTCATCAAATAATCAAAGCTAGCATTGGATTTGGGAAAGGGCCAATTTTCACATCAAATTGGCACCAATTCCCTCAAGATATCAAGAGTTTACATTGCTTTCATAGGATTTAATCTCTCTTATTGATTTCTCATTGTATTGCTTTCATTTTTCCTATTTTGAGCATTGATAAATAGATTTCTTGAGGAACCTACATTCTAACTTTCTTTATATCTAATTTATTGTTTGTTTATTGTGTTATTACAGGTATGGGATCTAGGTTTATCACATACTGATAGTATTTACAATGTAGTACTAGCCACAATGGAGTAGGTGGCTAAAATGTCAATGCAAGCCAATACAGCTACCTCATCCTTCCAAGTTGTATGTACCTAGTGCTTCATTTACATGCTGCAAAATATTTTTGCAAGGTGTGGGGTTCAATTTTTTTCAACTAATCTTTAAAAATATTTCATCTTTGTGATAGGTACCCCAATACTGTTTTCCCTATAGTAGCAACTACCTACGCATATTCCTGATATGCTTCTTCCCTAAAAGGAATGATCCTATTTTTGATGCTTGGAAAATAAATGATTTTGTGCCATGTATAGTAAATGTCTGAAGGGTTACTGGATTTAACTATGAGAGGCAAGGGGGTATGTAGTTATCTTTCCCTATAAATTTTAAACAACTACCGCCAACTGATTTCATTCTGAATCCATGACATAAATGCCCACAAATGGATATCTCCAATGTATAATAATTGGTTCCAATCATGATATTTAGGCACAACATAATTATGCAATTACAATTCACATAATATATTTTTAACTTCAAGAGGAGAGGAGTGGTAGGCTTGGAAAAACTCATGTGGGGTTTCAATAGAAGGGATTAAATGCAGTGTATATAATCTTGGAGGAGTTCTACATTCCATCATTTGTGGAACTAGAGCCACCACATTATCTACCTTTTCCTTCAATGCAACAATCTCTACATTCTTCTCTTCAATTTTTGCATCTTTCCTTTTTCCACTCCTCTTTCCTATGTGTTTCATTCCAAAAGTTCAGTGCTACAAGATTCCGTGAAAAATTGTGAGGTTTTTGTTTCCCTACCAATATATTTCCTCACATCAATTCATGATATCCAAATAACATCAATTGTACTGATTTTGGTTGATAATCTTGCTCTTGTTGTAGTGGTTCTTGATTTTCAACTTGCTTTGCAACAACAACAAGCTGTACTAATCTGATGTTTTCTTGTTCCTCAAAAATGTCTTCCCCCTCAACATTTACTTGCCCTTAGGGGATTTTGTCTCCTTCCTAGGTGTTCTTATGAGCCTAGAGCTTATTTTTGGAGGCATATCAGTAGGTGGCTTAGTTGGTTTTGATTTCTTTGGAGGACTTTTATGTTTATCAATTGTTGTAGGAAGACTAGTGTCACTAGCTTTTCATTTCCTAGGGTTTGGTGTTGTTGGAATCAAGGAACACTGAGAGGGGGGGGTGAATTAGTGTTCTACAAAATTTAACTTTATTAACTTGATCTTTAAACCACTTATAGCATTGAGCCAAAATAAAGATGCAATAACATAAGGAAATCAACCACAACACCATAACACAAGGATTTTTTACATGGAAACCCTATTAGGGGAAAAACCATAGTTGAGGTTAATCTATAGTATGAGTATACTAAAAATAAGTTTTTACAAATGGGGAATGCACATGCATTCAAGCACACTGCCTAGAGCTCACTGCTCAAATACAAAATGCTTACTGCCCAAAAGAAGACTCACTGTCTTAGAGTCATAGATAGACAACTGGAGTGGATGAACTATGAGATAGCATCTACTAATGCCTGATTATAGTTCTGATTAAGCACATTGACAACATTCTTCACATTTGTTTTGATTTAAATTCTCTTGAAACTCTATTTGCTTTAATTCGAATCACCAATCTTTATTTTTCTTAAGTGAACTTACACATAATCAATCTATAATCCTTCTAAATCTCACATTATATTGCATAACATCACAAAATGATATGAATAATCAATTTTCTATATCCACAACTAGAGATTACATCAATTGTATGTCGACTTTGACAAAATATGAAACATTCACAAACTGTCAGCGCAAATCATGAACAATTATCAATGTGAACCAAACAATGTTAGCCAAAACATAGTAAGGACCCAAAACAACATGTCTTGAACATGAAACATCTTAAACAATTATGCCTTGAATATCTGCAACATGCTACACTCATCTAGACAACCTTTCTATACTATTAGATTGAAAATCAATAAACTAGATCTTCTAACTTGCACACATATCAATGCAAAGCCATATGATTCAAATATAAGATAGTTCATACATCAAAAGAGCTTCCCTGAGATCCACAACACAAAATGATAACAAGAAATTACATATGAGTCAATGTACACGACTTTGTTAGATGCCCTGTTTTAGCTTGATAGTTAACACATATCTTCAACCCGACTTCTGGTATAAGCAAATATTGAGGTGCAAATGGGATTACTAACTAGGGTTTCCATCAATGACAACACCAGATGACTTGTTCAGTTTCTCTTTCCAATAATCTCCCCCTTTGGCATTGATGGCAACACTTATTGAAAAATGACAGTGTTAGAATCAGTACCAACATGAATACATTGCAATCCTCAAAACTTCAGAAAAAAATTTAATCACAAATCCCCTTGAGATGAATATGAAGTCTTTCACTTTCCCACACTCCCCTTTTGACATCAATGGAAAAGACAGGAATCCACATGCCAAAAATCATACCAAATTTCTATGAACACAATGTATATGTACATACATGCTTTTCTAACTTACATGGACTTGATTATGTCTACAAAATTGTTCTTCAATAGGCTTAAACTAGTGTCCCAACCCTTTTTGAGATTCTCCAAAATAGCCATGTGACCACATAATAGGTAGGATTACATCTCTACTGACTCGATATTTTCTGGATCATTGACAACCATAACATCCTGTGCTTCCTTCAATGCACTAAGCATTGTCTCCATTTTAGGACCAATTATTCCTATGAGATCACATACCATTTCAACAATTCTATCTTTTTCATGCTTAAAAATTTTAATTTTTTCAAGAAGGGATATGAATTCGCCTTCTTACTTACCCATAGAAACAGTTAGAGGATCAAAGGTTTGAGAAATATCTGCTAACTATTTCTCATGTTCCTTAATTTTCTTCTTAGTGACCTTAGTGAATTTTTACAAGGATAAGCATGAATTTTAGATATTTCCACCCTCAGATAGTGCACCTTGAATTTTCTTTTCATAGGTAGCTAATAAGGATTTATCATTAGAAATCATACACTTCAATCTACTAAACCTATTTGTATCAAATTCTTTTTGGACCTTATCCTCATCTGACTTTTCAAGAGACTCAAATTGAGTACTTACAAAGTTGATAAGTTTCTTCAACTAACTGGAGGGAGAATCAAATGAGTCCTTGAAATGGGTCGGCATGATCTTCCCAAAGATACTAGATGTAGGATTAGCAACTCACCATCCTCAATGTAAGATTTCAATATCTCCTCCCTTGCCTTGGCCTAAGCAAATGATGCTACTTTAAACTTATGAATAGGAGATAGAGTGGCCAAGTTGATAGGACCTTTAATCAATTTAGGGTCAAAAACCTCCTTTTGTTCTTCTAAAAAATTCTTTACTGCCTTTGCAGTGTCTCTTGCTTCCATAGCAACCTCCTTTGCCTCATCCTTCTTTTCTTCAATCATAGATTCTTGCTTGGCTTTGGGAATCTCAATTTCTTCAACTGACATATCTTTAGAAGCTTCAGTCTCCATGGGAATTTTAGTATCTTGCATATCTAGAGTATTTTGAGTGTCTTCAATTGTGTCTTCTTTCACTTCTTTAGTTTCTAGACTAGATAGAACATCTTCATCATGAGTTTCTTTAGAGACAATGTTATATATGTTCTTCAATAGAATTGCTTGAAGAATTTTTTTAGTGTCTTTTGGTACTTCCTCAGTCTGCACGATCATAAGCTTATTCACCCTTGATTTTCCCTTAAAATCCTTTTTAGCATTATTTCTATGAGTCATATTGAAAATATTCAAATATTTTATTGTGGCTTCTTCAAAATTTCATTGACAAGCACTATCAAAAGTGTCATACCATTCAGAAAGTGGTTTGAGATTACCATCCTTAATCAAACCTTTTTCCACTTCCTTTATAGTCATACCTGATTTATTAGTTTTCACCTTTTTCTTGGGTTTCTCTTCATCAGAGGGCTTGTCCTTAGAGACTTTTGATTCCTTTGTTCCATTATGCTTGGTTTATCTTCTTCATTAGATTCAGTTTCTTCATCATCTTCAACAACAACGTAGACTCTTGTGATTGTATCCTTCTTCTTTCCTTCTCTTCTAGATCTCTTGACTTGAGATTTTACTAGGCTTGATTTCCTTGTAGGAATGGATGAGGGTTCAAAGGTCCCTGTAGATCTAGATCTGGCAGAGGATGCTACTAGACTAGTTGAATCAGTTCTAGTAGGCTCCCCTTCTTCAACTTGTTCTCTTTTCTTCCTAGCTTCCCTCATTGCTTCAACTGACATGTTGATTCTTTCCGCAAAAGCTTCAATTTCCTTTCTCACCTTCTAGACTATCATAGGCTTCTTTAGTTATGCATGAACTTGCATATTCTTCCCTTCAAAGGTACCAAACCTTTCTTTTGTCATATCCCAAGGTTTACTCAACAAATGTTGGGCATACAACTCCAAAATGTGTTCTTCAATCTCATATCCCATAGGCATTATCCAAACTATTATAGGTTTGTTGCTTCCATCAAACACTGATCAATGTCAACCATGAAGCAAATAGTTTCCTTATATTTTTCCACAATAGATTTAGGAATCCTTTCCCTAGCTTGCATTTCATTCTAAAAGCTTCTGAAGTAACTCTAGATAGCAGTTTTCCCTACTTTTGTATCACCAATTCTATATAAGATGTCTCTGATTTGAATAGCTACCAGTTTTTCACCTTCCCATTGCACTTTACCAACTCCCGAAACTTCATTCATGAAGTAGAAGAATATAAATAACAACATATTGCCATACTTGAAAGAGTTCCTCTTGTCCTTCTTAATTTTTCCAATATTTTCAATTAGCTGGCTCAAGAGTAACTCACATAAGTCATATTCTACATTTTCCTTGATCATTTGATAAGATGCATAGATTGTTGTACTTGATATAGAGTTATCCTAGCTAGAGTGATAGATATTATATCCAATAACCAAAGAAGAAAATTTACATCCAATTCAATGATGTCATTAATTGTCATGGATCTTTTGTTGAAAGTCAAACCGGTTGCATTAGTGACTATTTGGTTCTTCATAGATTTCAATGTGGGCAATCCACCAGATGAATTTAGACCAGTAATAATGCTTATAGCTTCTCTTGTGATCTTGAAGGGATGATTTAACCACATGAACTTGGCATGCGCTCAACTTAGTATGTACCGAACCCATTCATTTTCATCGAACACAGGAAAATTCATAATTTGTATGGACCTCAGCTCCTCCAAAGTCTTAAATTTAGGCCTTACACAAAGATCTTCTCCCAAAATGTGATTTGTGTACAAATTTAAAAACTGTGAACTTCCTAACTCCTCAATATTTGCATGAATATATGCCCTAATATCTTCAATGTGCAAAACACAATATGGAACGAAAGAAAATGCACCTAATGGTTCTGTCTGAATGGATTTGAATGGGTTCCATTTGAATTTTGGGTGGTGTCTATCCTTAATATCAACAACTTATCGAGCAACCATTTTTATAAATTTCAAGTTCACAAGTTTTGCAGATAAATACCTTTCATCGGATTAGGGTTTGTTCATTGAACCACCTTTAGAGTTGTATCTCACAAAAATTTACTTGTAGAGCTCTCCAAATTTCTTCTTCTCAATGGATTTGAATTGGTTCCATTTGAATTTTGGGCAGGGTCTATCCTTAATATCAACAACTAATGGAGCAACCATTTCTAGAAATTTTATTTCCACAAGTTTTGTAGATAAATACCTTTCACCGAATTAGGGTTTGTTCATTGAATTGCCTTTAGAATTGTATCTTTCCAAAATTCACTTGTAGAGATATCCAAACTTCTTCTTCTCAAAATTCAATGTGACAAATGAGGAATAGAAGTAACCTTTTATCATTTGTAAACCTAACATTTTATCACAATAAATGTTTTTTCCTTAGGTCTTCTAGACACACTATTTTCATAGTTTGTGAAAGAAAATTATTTTGCAGACCTTCAATTTTGCATAAATTTCCTCCACAAGTGTTCCCATAACATATGTAGATCATTAATGCAATCATTACAATTTTCCACATTCCAGTACCAACTACCGGTAGGGGGTAAAATATTTTCTTGAGAGCTCCCCCTAGGCTAGAGGCCTTAAACTAATTCTTGGAGGAATTTCCAACACTAGATTCTGGTGTTGATTCATTTCCTATATTAGAACCACTCTTCTTCACCCATGTCTTCTTCTATTGATTCCTAATCTCCTCTGTAGTAACTTTTCCTTTTCCCATATCATCCTTTTGTATATTTTTTCCTTTGTTTATTAGACCTTTCCTCCTACAAAATCTTGCAATGTGACTAGTTTTGTTACAATTATAGCACATGACATTTCTTTGTCCAAACCAGTTATTCTGTTGATTTTCTCTTGATTTGTACTGGTTAGAAATATGTCCAAATCTATTATAGGCATAACATCTTACATTTCTATTGAAAATGTTGTTTGCCATATTTTGCATTCAATCGACTTATGACCATACTTATTGCAATTGAAACACTCACTGAAGAATGATGGACCACTTGGATTCATTATAATTCTACATTAAGTAGCCATATGACCAAGTTTATTGCAAACAAAATAGTATCCATTGAACTTTTGAGAATTGGGATGTCTTACTAGATACCTTCTAGCTTTGCTCGTTTGATTTCCTAACCTAAACTTCCTTTGACCAAATCTGGACCTTTCTCCTTTTTCATATCCAAGACCTTGCTTGTCACTTCCAATATTCTTACTTTGAATCAGTTCATCAAGCTTAGCTGAGCTAATCTTGAACTTCTCATTGTATTCATTTGCAGTAGCAAGTTCATCCCTAAGAATAACAATCTATATTTGAAGCTCTTCTTCATTATTTTTGGATTGTTGCAATTCAAGCTCCAACTGATTGAATCCACCATTAATTATACTACATTCTTCAAATATTTCTTTCAAGGATTGAGTAAGATTCTCTTCATTCTTCTTTTTCTCTTCAATCTCCTTAGTCATCCTCATCACAATAGATTCCATCTCATGCTTTACAACAACATTATCTTTGGTGAGATTTTCACATTCTTCTGTCGTTTCCTTCAAGGCTTGACTTAGGTGTTCATCTTCCATGCTTTTACTCTCTTTTTGCTTGAGCTAATCACAAAGATCCTTTCTCTTTTCCTTAGACTTATTGATTTGATATTTCAATGATTGAATGAATTTCTCAGCATTCATGAGGATTTCTTCCAATTCCCAAACTTTAGATTTGGACTGATCAAGATCATCTAGTGCCATCAAAACTTGTTGATTAAGACTGCTAGAATGCATTAAATCACGTTTCTGGATCTTCCCCAAGCTATTAAACTTCTTCCGAGGAACTAGGCTCTGATACCAATTGTTGGAATCAAGAAACATTGAGAAGGGGGTGTCGTGAATCAGTGTTCTGCAAAATTTAACTTTATTAACTTCATCTTTAAACCACTTATAACATTGAACCAAAACAAAGATGCAAGAGCACAAGGAAATCAAACACAACACCATAACACAAGGATTTTTTATGTGGAAACCCTATTAAGGGAAAAACCACGGTGGAGGTTAATCCACAATATGAGTATACTCAATATAAGTGTTTACAAATTGGGAATGCACATGCATTTAGGCACACTTCCTAGAGCTCACTTCTCAAATAAAAAAGGATTACTACCCAAAAGAAGACTCATTGTATTAGAGTCATAGATAGAAAACTAGAGTTGATGAACTATGAGATAGCATCTGCTAATGCCTGATTATAGTTTCGGTTAAGCACATTGACAACATTATTCACATTCTGTTTGATTCTACTCTTGAAACTCTTTTTACTTTAATTCAGATCACTAATCTTTATTTTGCTTAAGTGAAACTACACATAGTTGATCTATAATCCTTCTAACTCTCCCATCATATCGCATCACATCAAAAAATGATATGAATAATCAACTATATATATCTGCAACTAGAGATTACATGAACTGTATGTCTGCTTTAACAAAATATGAAACATGCACAAACTGTCAGCCCAAATCATAAAAAATTATTAATGTGAACCAAACAATGTTGGCCAAAACATAGTAAGGACCCAAAAAAACATGTCTCAAACATGAAACACCTTAAACAATTATGCCTCGAATATCTCTAACACACTACACTCATCTAGTCGGCCTTTCTATACTATTAGACTAAAAATCAATAAACCAGATCTTCTAACTTGCACACCAATCAATGAAAAGTCCTATGATTCAAAGATAAGATAGTTCATACATCAAAATACCTTCCCTAAGATCCACAACACAAAATGATAATAGGAAATTATGTATGAGTCAATGTACACAACTTTATTAGATCCCCTATTTTAGCTTGAAAATTAACACATATCTTCAATCTGACTTCTGGTATAAGAAAATACTGAGGAGCAGATGGGATTACTAACTAGGGTTGCCATCAGTGACAACACCAGATGACTTGTGTAGTGTCTCTTGTGAACAAGTGTTACTTTTATTGATGTTTGCTTCTTGGCATTCCCTTTTTTAATTTTTTTCCTCTCTCATTTGTGCTTCCTCTTTTCTAATGGCAACCCTAGTACAAATTGGAGTTTTAGGGAGAATATTGACATTAGGGTCTAAGGATGAACTTTCTTCATTTGAATACTGTGATTTAGAGGAGCCAATTTCTATTGTTGATTCGGCTACAAGAGTTTTTGTGCTAGGGTTTGTGCCAGAGGTTGAAGCTCTAGGAGTGGTTTTAGTCTCACCCTACTAACCCTAAGAGCATGAGGCTAACCTCTATGATGCACATTTTCTAATTTGAATTGATCAATGTTCATAAATTTTTCCCATGACATACCAGACACTTCTTTTAAAGATTTTTCTACTAGCAATTTTATCAAACAATGATGGGAGACAAAATTGCCCCTACCTTTTTGTGTTTTAGTTGCCATGATTGCAAGGAGGTTGTACAACACATTGGGAAGATTCATCCTTCTACCATGTCTCATATGGTTGAAAATCTTAAAACTCATAGAATGTAGGCATGATTGGTGGACCTCACAAGTAATGTACTTGATAATGTAGATAGTGACCTTTTTCCACTTTTTTGGCAGAGAAGTTCTCCCCATTCCTTTCTTATCTAACACAAGTGGAGGATCACTAGGTTTAGTGAATTCTTCCCTAGTTGACTCTGCATCCCTAGAAGCAAGGTAGGGCTCTCATTCAATATAAAAACCCATTACTTCAACAAATCTCTTGGTGGCTATCACTTCTAGCACTTTTACTAGTTTCCTTACCATTAGAAAGTGTTTGTGAAAATTCCAGAGCAATGTCCTCAAATGAAGCTGTCTAATTTTAGAAAGTAGTCCAACCATCAACAATTCATAAATTCAACCATAGAGAGTGCATCTTGTAGTATCACCTCATGAATTTTAGGTTCATTCTTAATTGATTGAGCTCCCATTGTTCCTACCCAAAATCAGGCATACACTTCTACGAAATTTTATTTCCTACAATCCTTCTTTTGAAATAGAATTTCTTCTACTTCCTGTAACTATTATTTAGTACTAATGCCAATGTCATATGAAATTTACCTTTTTGGAAACATTAATATTATGACTAAGGAAATAAAGAAAAGTAAATGATGGGTATCATCAAGGAAAATGGTAGTGGTTTAGTGCCATATCACACATGCAAGCCTCCATTTCAACTATATTGTTTCAAATTGGCTTGTTTCAAATTTGATGACATGTATTACATGTGGACATGTGGGTTCACACTCCCCCAAACCTAAATTAGAGAATGTGTCCACACAGGATGGGATGTAATTATGATGTGACAAGGCAAAGTGTAGATATGTGCTATGTGAAATATCAACATTAATATACAATAATTAAATAAATGCATTTAAGATAATTAAGAGATAACAAATTGTTATGCACGCACCTAAAAATTTGAAGTGTCATTTGCAAAAAATGTGGAAGGAAGTACATGTTACCTTAAAAGTATAGTTGAGCAATTAAATGAAGTGGTGATGGAATGAAGTTATGGTGAAGTGAAGTGATGGTGGAGTTATGGAATAGAGACAAAGTTGGAGATGGAATAGAAGATGGATATATTGATGGAGAAGTTGATTCCTACAAAAGTGGAAATATTTATTGTGATTGCATGCATACCTTGACTAGTCAGAAGGAGGGACACTAGGTCTGCTTCCTTTGGCTGGAGGAAGTTTGGAGATTTGGTGTTGAATAAATTGTTGTATGAATTCTTGTTTGGAAGCTAGCTTATGATATAACCTGAGGTGGTGACTATTGACCAGGAGCTTGAATATAATAGGGTTAATGGTTGTGAGCTGAACAATAGGGTGTTGTCATAATAGTGGTTTACAATTCCTGAGAGGAATGGATTTTAGCTGAAATCACATATTTTTAGAAAATATAATGATTTAAGCCTTAAAGCGTTCCATTTTAAGGATTCCAATTGAAGAGGGTTTGATCAAATCACCTTAGATCAAACCCCCTTGGATAGAACCTCGCTAGTTTTAAACCATACTATAAATGCATCTCCTTTACACCTATCAAAATGTGATAAAAATCACTTTTGATTTAGCTTTTGGGGGATCAAATGAATTCATTTAAAATTTATTTCAAATGATTATGGTATTCCTCGAACAAGCTATCCAATGAATATAATTTTAATATGTTTTGGTTTTGTTATGTATTTGTTTTAAGTTTTATTAAACATAGGTTTTTCATTGAAAATGAATTTCTTTGTTCTTCACATGTAGAAAAATAGAAGATTATCAAAAAAATTTGAAAAATATAGTACACCAGATATTGAAGTCCTTGATCCAACAAATAAAATAAATAAATTTTGACATATACAAAAAGTTCGCGTTATCTGTCATTTGTCTACGAATTGTAATTAGTTTGGCTTTGAAGAAACTTGATTAAGGGAAAAATATTCAATAAAAACTATCTAACAAGTGGAAGCACTAGATATCAGAGTTACAAATCTAAATTTGAAAGAATTAGAATTTTATCCTTCATGGAAAAAAATTTATGCATTATATGATGGCCACTTTTTAAAAATGTTGTTTTCTAAAAAAATCAATTTTCATGGGAGATGGAAAAATAAGTGCAATTTGATTCCAAAATTTTGAAAAAAATATTTTTAGAATCTACAGAAAAATTTGATGAGACTCTGGTTTGCACCATCTTCAAATTCCTCACGTTTAGCTGCTATAGGTGCCCAAATGTGAAGATTTAGTTAAAAATAATAATTTCGGTGTCAGTTTGGCCAAAAATTGTAAACCACTATTATGGGATCACTCAACACCATTGGAAAAGACATATGTAACTTCATATGGTCCTAACCACCTAGTTTGCAGTTTTCCTACATTATCTTGATACTTGGAATCATAAAGGGAGGCCCAGTCACTTGGTTGGAACTTCTTTTCCTTTATGTATTTTTCATGCCATTTGAATCTTTCATTTTGCACCATCTTAGTATGATGAGTTGACTTTCTCATTTCATCTAAGGCATTCAGCTACATGATTTTGTCCATTTGTTCCTTAGATATGTCTATCACAAGATCTAATGTGGTTCTAAGAGTTTTATGCTCAAACTCTATAGGCATCATGGCTATTTTTCCATACAATAATTCAAAAGGTTTGAAACCAGTGGTTGTCTTCCAAGTGGTTATATAAGCCCAAACAACTTCTAGTAACCTATTTTCCTAATATTTCCTATGAATAGCCACTATTTTGGTCAAGATAGCCTCTATTTCCCCATTGGTCACCTCAGAATAACCATTGGCTTGAGGGTGATAGGGGGTAGATTTCCTATTCCTTACATTAAATTCATTGACCAATACTATGACAAGAGTTGATGTAAATTGAGCCCCTTGATCTGTCACTATCTCTCTAGGAACTCCATAGCATGTGAAGATTTCTTCATAGACAAATTCTACAACTTTACTGTCTCTAGCATGTTTCATAGCCTTGACCTCAACCCAGTTGGTCACATAGTCAGTGCAAAACAAGATGTAGGATTTTTCATTTGATGGTGGATCAATTGAACCTACAAAATCAAGTCCCCATTTATCAAATGGTGTGATGACTACCTGAGGGTATAGAGGAATCTCATCATATTTAGTTGGTCGACCCATCCTCTGACATCTATCACACTTCCTAGTATACTTTCCTACATCCTTATGAAGTGTGGGCCTATAGTATCATGTATTAAGAATCTTCATTGTTGTCCTCTTAGTTGCAAATTTCCCTCCATAGGGTTCATTATGACATGCATGTAGTATATCATAGGTTTCATCATCCCCTACACATCTCCTTATTACATGATCTAGTCTAGTGTGGAATAAACATCCTGCAATCCATGAGAAAGGAAAATATTTCTCATTATGAACCCTTCTCTCTTTTGGAGAGAAATGAGGGGGAACTCTCCCTATAACTAGATAATTGGCTATATTTTCATACCAAGGTGTGTGCACACTAATGGAAAAAAAATATTCATTAGGGAAGGAGTCATCAATGACTTGAGTGTCCTCTGATGTAGTCAATCTGGAGAGAAACTCTACCACAATATTTTATTTTTCTAGTTTGTCAACAATGGTGATATCAAATTCCTACATTAACAACAACCACCTTGCTAGCCTACTTGAAATCAAGGGATTATTCATGAGGAATCTTATGGCTACATGGTATGTATCGACAAAGATCCGATATCCTATTATATAATGCCTAAACTTATTAATGTCATAGATGACTTCCAACATCTCCTTCTTTGTCACCGTGTAGTTAAACTCAACTCCTTGTAGATTCTTGCTAACAAAGTAGATTTCATTATCAATTGCTCCCTCTTTTTGTCTTACGACAAACCTTATAGCATAATTAGATGCATATATATGAATATGAAAAGGGAGTTCTCAATTGGGGCCTTTGAGCACATGCGCATGGGTTAAGGTTGCTTTCAAATCAGAGAATTCTTTGTCACACTCCTCTATCCACTGTAACTCGACATCTTTAGTTAGAATATTATAAAGTGGTGCTACCATCTTGCCAAAATATTTTATGAAGCACCTATAGTATCTTGCATGTCCCAAGAAACTTATAACATCTTTTTTCTTGGCAAGAATAGGAAGATTGGTAATCACCTCAATCTTTGTTGGGTCCACTTGAATTCCTTTTTGAGAGATATAATGGCCAATGACTACTCCTTCCTGCATCATCATGAAGCATTTCTCATTGTTCAAGGATAAATTATGGTCTTCTCCTCTCTACAAAACTTTTATTATATTTTATAATGCTTTTGCAAAATTAGCACCATAAGTAGTAAAATCATCCATGTAGATCTCCATACAATCACATGAGATATCTAAAAATATACTAATAACCTCTCTTTGAAAGGTTGCAGGTGCATTATATAAACCAAATGGAAGTACTAAATAGGCATAAGTCCCCCAAGGATAGGTAAAAGCTATCTTCTCTTGATCCTTAGGTGCAATCTATATCTGATTATACCCACTAAATCCATCTAGGAAGGAAAAATACTACTTAGGTACAAGGGAGTCCAGTACATGGTCTATGAAGGGAAGAAGAAAGTGATCTTTTTTGGTGGTAGAGTTTAGTTCACTATAGTCAACACAAACTCTCCATTTTCCTCCATTTTTAGGCATAATTACCAATGGGGACACCTATTAGCTATCTAAGATAGGGTAGATAAATCCTCCATCCAATAACTTATGTAATTCCCCTTTTACAATCTCCCTCAATGTATGATTGATTCTCCTTTGTGGCTTCCTTACTAGTGTGTAGTCATCTCTAATATATATCCTATGAGTACAAAGCTTTGAATCCAATCCTTTCATGTCATGGTAATCCCATGCAGGTGCATGTTGATGTAGCTTCAAGAGGTTTGTCAGGGACAACTGCTACTCTTGACTCAACTTGTTGTTAATATTTAGATGTTTCTCTTTTGAAAATTGTACTTGTGTGGTCAACTCAATAATGGTTGTTTCACTAATGCTTGGAATTTTTAGTTCATGTGGTAATAATATATGAAGCATATTTTTTGCTGTAGGAGGTTCAAGTGTAGGAGGAGTGGATAAAAGTGTCTGCAATGGACCTGCAAAACTAGATATGAGTGGATGATTCTTCATGCACCTCACAACGGTTCTAAATTATGTTGGAAAATACTTCATCTTCTTCTTGAAGTTGTATAAAAGGACTTCTGCCTAACATCATTATTTGTGCCATTGAATTGACTTCCTCTGCCTATTCTCTAACATGTGACCATATGAGGTTATCAATATCATGGGATGGTTGAGTAGGAGGATAGAAAACAAGTTTTTAAGTGCTTCTCCCACTAGAAATAGTCATGTTGCTTGACCAGCCTCTAGTGTAAGCATCTATTGTGGCTAACCACAACCTACCTAGAATAATGGGATACCCTCCTAATGTAGCTTTAGGAGAAAGGATAATGAAATGTTTTGGGTACTCCCAAGCGTTTAGAGTTAACAAGGTATTCTACTATACCATCTGGTTTGATAGTGGAACTATCAACAAGTTGTAGGATAGTGGGAGTAGGTCTCATATTTGCAACATTTAGTTGCTCCAGGATATCCTTTCTCATCAAATTTATTGTTTCTCCCAACTCAATTAGAGTATTCCTTACTTGGATTCTATTTACAATAATTACTACCGCAGAACTACCTAGGTTAGTGTATTTAGGAACAGTAACTTTCCCAAGCATGATATCTACCAACTATCCCACCACATGAATAGTAGTGGGGTCTTTCTTCTTCCTCAGATTTTTGAGACATGCTTCCTTGATTGCTTTACTATTATTTTGGATATCTTTTATAGCTTGGAATAAAGGTATATTAACACATATGTGTTTCAACTAATCCATAATGTCAAAGGTTATTTCTTCCTTCTCTTCTTTTTGCTTAACAACTTCTAACCTTTGAGGAAATGGTGAGTCTTGATCAATCTGTTGAATTGGTTTATAATTTTTTGGCATACTTGATTGAATAGGGACATCCTAATGCTCCTATTCTTCCACAAGAAGCTTAGTGATAATAGGAGTGGAAGGAGTTTGTAAAGTGGTTCCTAAATGTAGATGAATATCACTCACACTCACAATATATGTAGGAAATTGATTAGGATCTACATAATAAACTAGTTGTTGTTGTGGTTTGTTATTTGGGTTAGGTGTGGGTTGAGCTAGTAACTAGGTAGGTCTAGGTTTTCTAGAACTTGAGCTAGTAGGAGGAGGCATTAAGGTAGGCTACTAAGGTTGTGGAGGTGGCTGCATGTAACCAATTGCCTAGTTTGGCCATTGCTATCCTCCACTCCATTGGGATGTTTATTGTCAGTTTCTTGGAGGTTGCTGCCAACTCCCCTAAATTTGTTACCACTAGGGTGGATATTTTTGGTGATCGAACTAGGTGTTTGGAGTTTTCTTCCAATGCTAAGGTGGATATATTCCATAGTTGGATGGGTATGGAGGTTTCCATTGATTACCAGATGCATAAGAATTGAAATAAGGCCCAGTAAAAGATAATGGATCTGGTAGCATACCTTATCTTGGGGCCAAGGTATTCTTTGTGCAATGTAGTAGACTTGATCATCATTACCCTGGATTGGCTTGAACTCAGGTGGTATCTTCTTGTTGTCAATGTTGGCTACCATTTTGCATATGTAGTCCTTCTTCTTTTGTGTACAATGAGGATAATACTTTTTCAACATCTCCTCTGCCTCCTCATGTTTCTTCTTTGTTTGAAGAGTATCTAGTTGAGTAGCTAGATTGTTTATGATATCATGCTTGAAATCTGCTAGCAAGTGAGTAATTTCCATCCTTGAGAATACATTGATGAAGGATTTACCCATAGAGGGTTAGTAACCTCTCCCTTTCTTTAGAGTTTCCTTGGACTAATTTTGAGATATCTTCTTAATACCATCCCAGGGAACTTGGGTGATATCTCCTCCTCTCATCAAGTCTAGAGCGTCAATACAGTTTTCATTGATCCCTCTAAGGAAGAGAAACTTTTGAGACTCTTTATTGAGTGTATGATGTGGATATTTCTGTAGGAAAAATAGAAACCTTGAAATATAGTCCTCCAAAATCTCATCTTCCTTTTGTTGCATCCTAAAGATATGATCTCCTCTCATATCACTACCCCTATACTATTTTGTATACTTCTCAAGAATTTTTTTTTTCATATCATCCCAAGTCTCCATAGTATTCCTACCTAATCTCATAAACCATCTTAATGCAACTTCTTCCAAGGTGGAAGGAAACAATTTAAGCCTATGAGCATTAGTAGTATAGTCATAGATTCTGCAAAGGATATCAAACTCAAACAAGAAAGTGTTACAAACTTCTATGACAATCCCCTAGAATTCAGGAAGAATTGAAGTAAGGATGTTCTTGAGATTATCAACTTCATTCTGATGAGTGATCAGAAATAGAAAATATGGTTGGTTAGGTCTGTTTGGATTTGCATGAGCTATATCCGCTTGATGGAGTGCCAAAGAAAATAGATTCTCAATCAGTTTTTGGGTAGCTTGGTCCTCAGAGGAAGTTTTAGAGTTGGTCAAATTGGGAAAAGCATAATCAAAAGGATTTTCCTCCTCTTCTTCTTTGTCTCTTGCCATATTTTGAAACTCAACTAGTTGGTTATTAGGATTAGGTTCATTGGGAAGGAATCTCCCATGAGCATCTCTTCTTTTGCCTCTATCCATGCGGTATTAACTCAATATCAACCAACTCACACAAATAATTGGTGAAATAATAGTAGATCATTACTTTTCTCAAATGAAGGGTATGCTAAGAACAAGCTTCAAAAATACTAAAACAAGAAAGAAACTAGAAATGACTCCAAATAACTTCCTAGTTTGACACAATCCCTAGAAATGGTGCCAAAGTTAGCCTCCTCTAATGGTTCAATAACTAATCCATTAGAGTTGTGACTTAGAGATTAGACATCTACACTAAGTAGTTATTTTACTCATCATGAAGGTGAATTTCATTGTCAACCCAAGGATGTAAACTTGAAATGGACCAGCATTGTCTATGCACTAGGACTCAACTGTAGTTATCTTCATTCTACAACTATAAAAGTAACAGTACTGAAAACTAAAATGCTTGAAAGGAATTAAAAAAAGTATTGAATATGAATTATCAAATAAATTAAGCATTAACAACTAAATTAGAATTCATTATTGAAAAATAAATCTTAGCAAATAGATTGGAAGTTACTCTGTCTTCCTTGGCTGTAGGAATAGTCACAAAACAAAGTTCCAATGGCTATAGGAACATACAACTATTGAAACTGAAACTAATTACTAAATAGAAAAATAACTATTAAAATAAATGGATGGAATTCTCATCAAGTGGGCCCCTTGAACGCGTCTTCCTTAAGTTTACTCAAATTGAGAAAATTAGAATATCATTTTATTCCTTGAAAACATGATTACAACATATCAACAATATGACTACATTACTTAAAGTAAAAATGCAAGTACAATCTCAGAACATCCATCCTTATGAAAAGGGGCATCTAACCATTATTTATAGAGGGAAAAGCTTCTAATTAACCCTAACTAACTAGGCAGTTGAATCCAACAAAATAGGAGGATTCTATTTATTGAAAATATGGAAAAGAGATGGAAGGAATTATGCATGTGCCAGATTTAGTCAAAGAAGACTTGCCTCAACAAGGATTCAACACAACACACTTCCTATATTTTCTCAACTAACAAGCATGATCATTTAAAAGGTAGTTACAATCTTCCATTCAAGCTAGGAATTTCCCTCCATTGGAAGTTTCCCTACATTGAGAGTTTTCCCTCCATTGACCTCTTAATGACCATCTTTTGACTTCCTTAGCAACCGACCAGCTAGTAGGAACTTCTTCCACTTTGTAGGCTTCATTTATATCAACATCTTAATTTGAACCTACATAATGACATTAGCACACACAAAAAAATTGCATATCCATAATTACCTTAAAGTAACATCCATTCAACCACATGTAAAATTAACATAGATAATCCACATAGCATGTTAATATCATCAAAAGTCACAAGGATAAGTTCATGCCCAAGGACCATAAATCTAGGGAAATAACATGGAGAATGTGAATAACTAGTTGCCAAAGTCTATAGTATCAACAACAAATATATGATAAACCCTATCAAAATTGAGCCATTAATTGGATCCATCAATCATAAATGAGCATCCTAAGAAATAGTCAATAATTTTTTTTAAAAAATTATTGTAATATTATTTTAGTCAAGCATCATGCTAGCAACATATCAAATTTTCATTGCTAGGGGAAGCCATGATGACTGAGGCTAAAGGTTGGGTTGATGTTCTCAAAAACATTTCTGTAGCTTCTGGGTAGTGGATCAATTTTATAAAAAGTGTCATCTTTTTTCTCAACATGGACCCTACTCTTCAAACTAGGATTTATAGAATCCTCAATTTATAGATCCACCCCCTTCCCTCAATGTACTTGGGCATGTTGCTTATTTTTGGTAAGGTGGATAATTCAGTTTGGTCTACTCCTCTTGAAAGAGTTCAGAGAAATTTTTCTTCTTGGAAGGGTGCTCTTCTCAACAATGTTGGTAACCTTCTCCTTCTCAAATCCACCCTTCTAAGTTCAACTATTTATATGATGCATTTTTTTTTATGTCTATTGTGTGGTCAGAGAAACTTGAGAAAATCAAACAAAGATTCATTTGGTTGGGAACCAAAGAGAGGAGTCAATTCTCTTTAGTGAATTAGGACACTGTGTTCTCTAGAAAATGTTATGGCTATTGGAAATATGTGTCTAAATCATCACAGGCTGAAACCTCTATGGAGCAATGTTGGTGTGACATCCTTCATGTCTGGCCGACTAGTAGCTTGAATCTTATTGTTTTGTACAGGTCGTTGTGACCTTGCTTTTGTCTCATTGAAGGAGCCTATCACTGTGACGAGAAGCATTTAGTGTGATCTCTTACCGCCCATGGAGATATTTGGCTGATAGGCCATTCAATCGTATATCGGGATAACCTACGGTGGCTCGGTGAGAAGTCTGGGTGATATGTTAAAGTATCGCCGACAGTATGTTACATGTGGTGGTCTTTGGCATATCTTATGTTCTATCGGTAAGAAGTCTTACTGATGTACAAATGTTTCACTGATAGAGGTTCAAGTGTTGGTCTTTGGGGTAACTCAAATGGTCCCAAGAAGACATCTCAGCGAATGATGAAGGTCTTGCCGATGGGGACATACTTGGAGGCATTGGGGTAACACCAAAGGTTTCGGGAAGAACTCTTAGCGATTCATATATGTCTCTCCAATGTTGTTGTTTATTCTCGGTATGACTCCTGGCGACTAGTGTGCTTGGTATGAGTTGTGAGTGTTTAGAGTAATGTCTCCATGATAGTGTTGTGTCTTGCCAATCATTTGGACACTTTGAAATAACATGAAGTATTCGTTGTGAAGTATTAGCGATAGTAGTAGAGTCTTACCAACTGTTGATCTCTTCGGTGGGATGTCTCAGCAATAGCGATATGTCTTGGCGATAGATGAGCTCTTTGGTATAACTTATGGAACTCGGTATGATCTCCTAGCGATAGTGATGAGTCTCACCGATAGGTGGATACTTTGATGTAACATAAGGAGACTCGGTGAAAGGTCTTGGTGAGAGCGGTATGTCTCGCTGATAGAAAACTAAAGCTGATATCAACAATGAAGCCTTAGGGCATCGGGGAGAAACTTCTTGTGTCTCACTGACATGTTGATATAGCTTGAAGCTGTTTGACTAAGTGAGACTCTCCTATGTGGCATGTCATGGACAAATAGGAGGAGCCGAATGGGAACTGTTGGAAGACAGCCTGTTGTGACAGTTCTATGAGGAAGTTCGACAGATAGGGAATGCCATTAATATAGCTTGCAGTTGCAGATGCTCGATGGTTTGGTTGGTTTGATCAATAGTTGGATGAACAGTTCAAATTGTATCAATGGAAGAATTCTATTCTGTGTAGACTGAAAATTGAAGATTCGTCTACAAAGTTGTTCATTGTGAATGCTATTGTATTATGACATCGGAAAGACAAGTCTGATATTTGTATGTAATCCTTATTACTATAATACAAAGTGATTTCTCTTGGTGTGGTGGGTTTTTCTCTTGTAAGGGTTTTCCCATGTATATCTGGTGTCCATATGTGTGTGTCAAATACTTTGTTTCCATTATTGCTTTCATGTGCATCTCAATTTGACTGTAATTGTAAAATTTAAAAGTGTATCTGCATTCTTCCTTGAGATTTTGACATTAGGAGAATTGTTTCCCAATCTGATTTTCCTTACAAGTGGTATTAGAGCCTGACGAGTTGTGTTATCCTTGTGGGTACATTGGGTTTTTTGTGTCAATTCTATTTAGTGGGAGTCCTGTAGAAGTTTGTCAATTTCTAATTACAAATTGAGATGTCTAGCACATTAGGAAAGTTTGAAGTAGAGAAGTTCAATGGCAGCAACTTTGAGTTGTGGAAACTCAAAATGGAGGATCTCTTAGTGGATCGTGATCTTTGGATTGCTATGTCTGGAGTTAAACCTACATGCATGAAGCAAGAAGATTGGGACCTTGTAGATAGAAAGTCTAAGGGGCTGATAAGGCTCTGTTTGGCAGACTCCGTTCTTCTCAATGTGTATGAAGAGAAGACTGCATCTTCCTTGTGGAAGAGACTGGCATCTATTTATCAGGGGAAGTCTTTGGTGAATAAACTTTTCCTGAGGAAGAAGCTATACTCTTTGAGAATGCAGGAAGGAGGGTCTGTAGCTGATCATATGAATGCGTTTAATATGTTGATTTCTCAAATAATGTCTGTTGGTGTAAGTATTGAATAAGAAGATCATTATATGCTTCTATTGTGCTCTTTGGCAGACTCTTGGGATCATCTAGTGATGGTTATTGGGTGTACAACATCTAGTTTCAAGATGGAAGATGTTGTTGGTTCTTTGTTGTTAGAAGAAATGAGAAGGAAATCTTCTGAGATGGTGAAGGAGGCCCTTGCTATTAGAGGAAGGTCAAAAGACAGAGGCAAGAAGAAGGATAAGAAGTCCAAATTGAAATAAGAGGGGAGATCAAAGTCTCCTAGCAAGAAGTCCAAGGTGAAGTGTTGGAACTATGGGCAACCTGGTCATGTTCGAAAGGATTGTAAAGAGGAGGAGAAGAAGAAGAAGAAGCACTCTTCTGATAATGACTCTTCTCATAGTGATGCAGACGCCTTCATTGCAACTTTGGTTAC
>VDFB02107093.1:0-22536 GCA_007258455.2 Sequoia sempervirens
AAATTTTAACATTTTTCTTTATTTTAGTGGAATAGGTAGAAGAGCCCTTTTGTTGACGCATAGGTTCCCATGAGCCTTTAAACACACTAATCTAATCACCTATAGAGAGCTAAGTTCACTTTTTTTCTTTTAATGCTAGGGGCTTCCACCAACCATTCATCTCAATAATCTAATGGTTTATAGATATTCACAAGGTTCAAAGTGAAGCTTCATCAATTTTTCCTTCCACCTTTGGTTAGTTTTCTTTAATATTGGGGCCCTCCTTGATAGGTTGTTTGGTTTTCACAATGCATAACAACAAATCCCAAGGTGACGATGTGATAATTTGATTAGCTAGCAAGAAGTGGAAAAAACTAAAGTACTACTTTATTAAGTGATTCTACCAACCATTGGATATTTATATCAACAAACCATGAGAGGCAAGGGGGTTATAAGGGAAATTCTGATAGGAACCCATTGACCATTTAATTAACCTAATTAATGGCTTGTGATCTATTTGAGAGCCGAATTCTAACCCAATTATACTAGAGAACAAAAAAAAAATGGCTACCATGAGCAATGACCAATATTTACTTAGATCAACATCCTACAAAAATTTAGTAGTTTAGCATATGCAAATTCCACACTCTCTTTAATGGCCATGAAATTTAGTAGTTGTGTGTACCCACGAGGATAATTTGTAGGTCATAATCTTCTTTATCTCATGATTTGTTAAGAAGCACTCATTTGCATGAAACTAACAAGGTGTTGATGATAAAATGAAAGCCTAAGATTTGGTTGTTTATGTCAAAGAAATTAATCTCATGGTGATGTAATAAGAGGTAAATTAGAATAGTGCAATAGATAACATATGCACAACATGAAGATTCAAAATAATTTTACACATTTATAGGTAATATTAGATTAGTCTACTCATTTATTTGTATCATATATTATTTATGCAATACAAATTCTTTATTGTAAACATAAATATAAACATCACATATGCTTGGGAATCATCTATTACATCACTACTTCATAATTCTTATTTTGTTATCTCTTTCTCTTCTACTTCTCTTTTGCAATGTATATCAAAGTCCTCCTTCTCTCTCATTCTTGTAGTGAATTGAATTCTTATATAGTCCTCTTTTAGAGTAGGGACATGTCTTTCTAAATTTTCTTATACATTATCATTGTTTAATCAATACTAAACTCATTAGATGCTACCACACTAGCCATATGGTGACTAGAATTAGGTTTGTCCTATTTTTAATTCCTTATCTACCAACATCCTCCAAAGACCTAATTCTTTGTCTTGCCATAGAGATAGCATCTTCTAATAAAAAATAGACTATATTATCTCAAAAGAAAAAAATTACCATGATAATAGATGTTTGTATGGTATTTTGATATCCTCATATACATTCTCCTAAGTTAGCATGATATACTAGAATTGTCGTCTCTAGGATAAGAGCTCATTGTATAATAGTTTTGTGGTAGTGATGGTAGATGTCCTATAGAATTTTGGGGTAGAAGTGACAAATAGGTGTTTACTTTCATCTATAATTCCTTTATTTGGATGATTTATTACATCCTTCACTCACTCAATTGATTATGTTGTGTTTTGATGCTCTTCACTTGTTGGTATTGTTTCCATCTAAATAAATCATAAATTTATAAGTCCCTTATATTTATATAATTTGAGACTCTGTTTGGTCTAGCTATGTTTTTATGTTGTATTCTAAGTTATGTATAGTTGATATAGTACTAATATGTGGAAACATTTTTGCAAGTGTTCTCCAGTTGTTTAACCTATCTATCTAAGTATTTGTGGCCATTTATCCATTTTTTGGTATGTACCTTGACATTTCCTTTTCATGCTCTAGCATTATTTTTCCTTATTTTTTTCTCTTATTCACAACCACTTATTTGATCCACTAGAGTCTTCACTGCCTTCCAATTGAGTCATTATGTTTAGGGTGTATTCTAATTGGAATTATAGTTACTATTTCTATATTATTTTACCCATATACCCATACTTTCTTAAAATGTGCTATTTTTATACATCAATTATTACTTTAAATTGCTACTAAATACATTTTCTAACTCCATTTTTTGGATAGGTGATATCTAAGTTAAATTGAATATCTTATTGGATTAGTCATAAATATATTGGGATTTTAATTATTGTAGATGTTTATTTTGTTTGGTGACATACACTTTTATTTTACTTATGGGGTTTCTAACTAGTTATTTTGGTGGAGTGATTATCTATGTAGCTCCTATTTATTTATTTATTTTCTCATATTTTCCTATTTCTTCGTGAAGCTCTTTTTCTTCTTCCTTTTTTTTTCTTCTTCCTTTTCTCCTTTAATATATTTTTCGAGATTGTCCTTAATGTCTATTCTAACTATGTTTAGTACCTTGTTAGTTCTTCTTGAATTTCCTCTATTGGTGTCATTAGTTCTTGTGTTGCATCTATTTGTACCAACTATTAAGGTGAATCAAGTGTTAAATTCCAAGTTGTTATGTATGTAATGGAGATGGTGGTAAAGTAATGTCCTTTGGCTCCTTATGTTGTCTTTTCTCTAGACTATTATATTGTAAGCATGTTGTGTTTCCATAGCTACTTCTTCATGTATCTTTTGTTGAACTTTGTTATTGTTTTATGATTCAAGACAAGAGTGCCTATTCAATGCTTCCTTTTTAGTTCTTGTTCCCACATAGTTTGGACCTATTTTTTATCTTATGTGATAAGCTCAAGTCTCTGTACACTTCATCCATAGCTCTACTTTTTAATGTGGTATCAAATTTGAATTCATATTCCCTTTGTTGGGTTATCTTTTTTATACGATTGTTCTTAACTCCACCATAAACCCTTCAATTATCTTATCTATTGAATATGAGCTTGTTGTGATGAAACCTAGTATTGCTTTGATTATAAATTTTTTGTTTAGGTAGTAATATGAGGTTTAGCCACTTCTAATGTTTTACTTTCTCTAACAGTGATTTAGGAACACTATCCTCATCCAACAATGGTTGTTGTTCTACTTTTTATTTTTATTTTGTGGTTCTATTGATTAAGGTTCGTCTGCATCTTTTAAAATATCATCATATTATACTAATTTCTTATGTGCCTTTTGATTCTACCACTTACTTTTTTTGTTGCACACTTGTAGCTTTCTCATTTTTTGAACACATCTAAAGAAGTGTTTCTATGGTTTCTTCTACTAGACTTTTTATGGGTGGGGTAGACTTCAATAGTAATAGGAACTTCTTGATTTCTCTTTTCACCATTTTATAATTACTCTAGTACAACTATTTTTCCTTTTGATAGTGAAATACTTATATTGGTAGAGCTTAGACACTCATATCATTTTGGTTTTTTCCCTTATTATTTATGTTGTGCTTTGAATAGATTTTTTTCTATAATATATTCTACTTTTTGGAGGATAAGGATATTATTTTCTTAGGCTTCTTTAGCACTCTTTTATTCCTTTTTAATAGTTTTAACCTTGACATCGCTCTTATCCTTCCTATCTATTGTTTCTACCCTTTACTAAATACTTTTACAATTGGATCCTTGGGGTGTGACATGATAATTTGAGGTGTACCTTCTAACAATTTGTTAAGTGCCTCATATGGTAGTGGTGATACAATGAATATGTTAGATTCAATAGATTACAAATGATTATCATCTTTGTTGACCTTAAAAACTCTATAAGTCTATAGTTATTTACAATATTGTGGCTCAGTTGTGCTCTCTCCTGCATTAATTTCTAAAAAAATTCAAAGAGTGACTCATACCCATACTAAAAAATACTATTATTATGGAAACCATCCATATTCTCCCTTATTTTCTCTATGGCCAAAGTGTTGAATCTCCATACACATGTTTTAATTCCTACTAGTTCTCTAAAGAAATAAAAGGCTAAGCATACTATTAAAAACTCATATCTTATTTTGTGGCGGTTCTTTTTTATTCTCTCTAGATTTTACAATAGTTTATCTCATAGGGTTTCATAAATTTAATATTATTTATCACTAGTAACCATTTCATATGTCACATGGATACAAGTTTCTATCACTAAATCCTCTCCTTCAGTATCAAAAATTATGTAGGTGATACTTTGGAAATATACCTTACTCCAACATATTTGATCTCACTAATGATAAGGAATTGTTTGTCAAATCGAGCACCTATAAGTGTAGTGATAGATTTATTGTTGACCTTCTTAGGTTTCTCTTGCTTGTTCATGTAGTGTAGAAAAATGTACACCTTTAAATTTTCACGTTATGTTTGCATCCCCTTAATTAATTGGACTTAATTAAGCCTTTAATTGGCCCAATTATGCATTCAAAATCCTAATTAATTTCATTTTCCGAAAGGGAAACCCACATTTAATTAATGCCTACACTTAATTACACATCTTGGAAAATGTGTGTCCTAGGTTTAGGGCCTAGGACCTATTCACCCAAGGGTGAATAGGTCCTCCTTAAGTCCCAAGATCCATTTTTTAATATGTTTTTGGTGGCATTTAATGATCTAAATTCAAATTGCAAAGGTCAAATTATGGTGTTTAATTATCGGGTAATTAAGGAAATACCTATAAATACAAGGTTATTTTAACAAATTTGAATCCTAAGCAATCTAATATTTCAAGAGATCAATTACAAGAGCAAAGATTATTGTCAAGATCATTGAAGAGAAGATTTATCATTCATTTATTGCAGAATTAAAAATCCTATCATGATGTGAATATTTATGTGTGTTCATGCATATTTTTGAGCTAACATTGTGATATAGGTTTCAAGATTTCAAGTATCAAATCAAGCATCCAATCAAGCCATTTCATGCAAGATTCAATCCTTGGAGTGATGTTTTAGACTTCAGTCCTTTAAGGGTAGACATTAAAGGGTTTGGTGAGTTACAACAAGCTAGTGTTCATTCATCATTCCTCCATTTTTGTCATTATTTCTTTATCAAGGATTAATTATCAATCTAGGGTTTGACCAAGGAAAACCTTTATACACCAAAAATAAACATTTTTCTCATCTTTGTGTGTTTGCAAATTTGCAAGTGAAGAAGGATTGAAATTGAATCAAAAGTGCAATTTTACAAAGTTGTCATCAAAGTTTTCAAGATATGGAAACCTGCCACAAGTTTTATTTTAAACTTTCCAACAGTCAAACCTAGAGGAATCAAAAGCTTAGATCTGACATCAGAGGATTGCAAAAATAATTTTCAGAGCCATGTACAAAGACCCATTCTCCCTTGGGTGAATGAATCCTAAGCAAGACACTTTGCAACACTTTTGGTGATAGGTGTACACAAAAATTTAAACTTTTCAAATTTGTTGGTTAACGGTTGTTTCTATTAGTATTATCATAATACTTCGTGTTTCAAGTGATATATCTCATAAATTGGATTGTTAATGCACTTTTATTCTTCTCCCAAAATTGTTGTTCAATCATATTTTACTATTTTTTGTCATAAGGAAGTTAGGGAAACACAATGTCCAAACCTAGGGTTGAATCACCTTGGATTTTGCAAGTCAATTCTAACCATTTGTGACACTCTCCCTCTTCCTAAAAAACATGGAAAAAGTGTATCGGTGATTAGGTGGACACCCCTTTTGTGCTTTTTGGCATAGGACCTTCATTTCTAGGTCTTCCTAATTCACTTTCCCCCTTTTCGTTTGTTTCATTTTGGTGAACCCAATGTTGTACATATTAATTTCTTATTTGGAGACATTCAAAACCCTAGATCTAGGTATGCATTAGTGTGTTTTTCATTTGTGTTCTTTGCATTACATTTAGGGTTTAGTTTTGCATGTTTGCATCATTTAAATTCATAAAAAATGAAAAAAATTGCATTCATTTTGTAGCTTAGGAAAATTCAATGTTACCAAATGTCAATCAATAGAATCAAACCCAAAATTTCCTAAGCATCAATGAAGCACAATCCTATTATGAAAAACCAAAATAACACAACAAAGTTACCTAAGTCCTCACATCATGGTTGAATCACCTTCATTGTTCTTCTCAATTTTGCTATCAAGATATGCAATGCCCTCGAAATTATAATTCTTTGTGTGCTTATCTACCCTATGACAAAGACAACAAAATATTGAAGAATCTAATTATCTCAATAGCATGATAGCCTATTCAAATTCTAGATGATCAAAATGATGAATGATAGAGGCATTTATAGAGAGGTGGATGGCAAATGGACGGTTGAGATCAGAAGAATTTTATTTTGATCAATGGATGAAATTGAACGAGATAAGACAAGATAAGATCAGAACTGAAAGAGCAAGAGGAAGTTAATCGTTCGAATAGTTGAGTTGTTTTGGACATTACCTCAAACAGAGTGAAATGAAGTGGTGGATCCATTTAGTTAACGAAGGAAAAGCGGTAGTCAAAATAAGAAATTTTGAAGAAGATAAGCATTTGATTTAATTAATTAATTAAATTTAGAAAGTGGATGGATTAAATAATTAATTCAAATTAATTATTTAATATAGTGGAAGAGGATTTTTGGTTAAATAATTTGGAATAATTATTTAATTATAATCCAAAGTGATATGAATAATTTAACAAATATGAATTTATTTAATTATAAAAATGGAAGAATCAATTAATGTCGCAATGTAATTTAATTAATCAAAAGAGGAATTAGGGAAATGAAGGTGAATTAATTAAATAATTAGAATTATTTAATTAATAGAGGAAAAATGATGTTCATAGGTGTAGGACATTTTTCAGTGTCTACATTTTCCCCTCTTTGATACAATGCAGTTTATCGCGTTGTGTCAAAGAAAAAGATATGCCCCAATGAGAGGAAGAATAAGGAGTGATGACGAGGAGGTAGTGGTATTCCCCCTCGAGAGGATAGGTGGGTTCAAAGAACACGAGTGTGCTCTCAAAATGGATGAGAGGACTAGAGGATAGAGAAAAATAATGAAGGATAATGAAGATGCGAAATAGAAGAAATGTTAGAGTAGAAAAGATGAATGTTGAGATAGAAGAAATGGATGTTAGCATGAAAGACATGGATGTTGAAATAGTGCTAGTTGAGATAATTTGCAGATATATTTTGTTATGCCAGGCTTTGCATTTAATCATCATTGGGTGGTAAAATATAACAAATGGACAACAAACACCATGGTATGACATAGACCAAAGTGTGCAAGGTCATCCATTTGTAAAGCAGACAGTCACAGACAAGGAATGTCCTAACTCGTACTAAGGGTCATGTTGCCCCAAGTTTTTTTTCAAGACAAATTGCGGACAACAATCAAATAAAAGACGATTCATGAGACATCACCGCTGCTCTAAATCCTTCATGGGACATCCTCGAGGTGGCTAGTAACATGACCGAAGTAAATCCAAAAGATAAGAAAAAATAAACCAATAAGATCAACATCCATTCAGATTATTTTCCAATAAGTGTGTGCCAGTGTGTCAAGGGATGAAGTGAGTGACGAGTGGATTGTTTTGACAAGGCCTGGTTTTAGGAAAAGCAACATATCGTATAAGACATCAAGTTTGGTTTTGATCATGTAACTACCAGTATAAGGTAAATGAAAAAGTTTGATAATGACAAGGTCTAACTTCAAGAAGGACACATCCTGTATAAGACTATTGGTTTTGATCAATTTAACTGGTTTGATTGATTTGACAAATGATTGATATGACTTGGAGACTTGTTGGCTTGCTTGTCTAGTTGATTCAGGATTTGTGTTTGAAATGCAAATGATTATGTCGTGTCTGAGTTGACAGTGTCTGATTTATTTTGACTGATCCAATGAACCTTAAAAGATTGACTTAGGGGGCCTCGAGGGCTCATTGACAGATGGCCTTTCCTATGTCCAGTCACGCAGAACTCGTAGTTCGACATGACCGTTGACTTTGTGTCAATGACAAAGAATCGAATCATGATTTTATTTGAAAACACCTAAAGGACTGACCTAATGCCTCGGGGGCACATCGACAAATGGCCTTGCCTACATCCAATTGCAGAGGCAATGTAGTTTGACAATGACAAAGACTGACATGACTGACTCTGACTCTATTTTTGGGGTTTTTTGAAAGTTATATGAATGTTTTTGGGTTTTAACATGTTTCGATTTGTTTGGATTTTGTTTTATAATTTTTTTTGGAGTTTTTTACGACATTTTATGATTCTTATGGATTTTTTCAAGACATTTTATGATTTTTATGGCTTTTTGAAATGTTTTGATTTTTCGTTTGTTTTTGAATATTTTACCCTCCAATGACAAGTATAGAATCCAATGAAGCCAGGTGTTAGGAAATTGCCCCAGTCGGGTATAAGACTAACCAATAAGGATGGAATGGGACAACGTTTTATTAGGGTTGGAAGGTGGAGGATAAAGGACACAAGACGTCAACCACTTGGGAGTCATGATAAAGATGATAAGGTCAGATGATGGATGTCAAATGGGGGATGATGGAAGGTAAAGGTATCATTAGGGAGTAAGGTGGAAGACCAGATAGAATAATAGTAGATGGTGGAGAAGAGACTGTCTACACATGGCACTTGTTTGCCAGGTTTTCACCATGGTACTTATCCAAATCACCACTGGCGTGGTTTTCACTATTGGATGATTTTTTTCTCTTTACTATTTTCTTGAATTTTTATTTTTATTTTTGTCTTTTTTTTTGTGTCACCAAGACGCCTATTTGCCAGGTTTTCATCAAGGTAATGATTTTTTCAAGAATTTTTTCTCTTTTTTTTAGTATTTTTTTAGGACTTTTTTCTCATTTTTTGTATTTTTTTAGGACTTTTTTTCTCATTTTTTTGTATTTTTTTAGGACTTTTTTGACAAGAGCTCTCTAAAGCTAGGTATAGAACTTGCACAGGTGCAAGCTATTCATGGAATTGGACAAAGGTTCCCCTTCAGGCATGGACAACTAATAGACACCAAAACCAAAGGATTTTGTTATGACATATGGACCCAGCTAGTTGGGCTCAAATTTGTCAGGTTTCTCACATTCTACTTGATTTTTCAAATTTTGCATCAACACTAAGTCTCCAATGTCAAAACGTTTGACCAAAACCCTTTTGATGTAACTACGAAAAAGATAGTTCTAGTATGCTTGTAGATGAGTCAAGGCTTCTATCTACATTCATCGAGCAACTCTAATTCATGTAGTCGGGATATACAGTACTCCTCATCCTCAATGATCCCTTTCATGGAGACCCATAGGGAGGGGACCTTGACCTCTATAGGAAGGATAGCCTCTGTACCAAAGACTAGGGTGAATGGAGTGGCACATGTGGGTGTGTGAATGCTTGTGCAATACACCCATAGGGCAGGGTTAAGCTGAATGTGCCAGTCACGACCAACGTCGTTGATAGCCTTTTTAAGAATCTTGATTATGGTCTTATTGGATGCCTCAGCTTAGTCATTACCTTGTGGGTAATAGGGCATGGAAAAGTGGTGTTGGATGTGGAAATTCTCACATAACTCAAGGACATCCTGATTTTTGAAGGGATGACCGTTGTCAGTGTTGATGAATTGTGGGACACCATACCAACATATGATGTAATTCAGAATGAACTTGGTGATTTTTTTATCGGTTATGTATGTCAAGGGAATGGCTTCAATCCACTTAGTGAAATATTCAGTTGCAATGATAATGAATTTTTTGCCATTAGAGGAGGTGGGATGAATTTTTTCTATGAGGTCAAGTCCCCATTGGGAAAAGGGCCATGGAAAAGTGATCGGATGCAACTCTTGTGTAGGCGTGTGGATGAGGTCGCTGTGTATTTGGAACTGCCAACATTTCTTCACAAAGTGATAGGCATCTTGTTCTGTTGTAGGCCAGTAATATCCCAGTCGCATGATCTTCTTAGCTAGAGTCGGACCACTAGAATGGGCTCTGCATATACCTTCGTGTACTTCTCGTAAGGTAGTTTGTGAGGTAGTTTGTGCTTCATTAGTGTTGAGACATCTAAGGTATTGTCTAGGCCACATTTATATAGGGTATCACCGATGATGGTGTAGAGAGCAACTTTACAAAGGAAGGACTTGTGTTGGTTGCTGGATAGGTCAGGTGGTAATGTTTGGGAATGCAGATAGTCATAAATGTTCTGATACCATGGGGAATCAGGACCAACAAGTTCACACACCATTTCAAATTCTAGGACATCAAAGGAAAGGACCAACAACTATTCCACTAAGAAATCGTACAGCGACATATTGTTGGGAATGTTTAAAAGAGATCCAATGGTGGCCATGGCATCAGCTTCTTTGTTCTGAATTCATAGGATCTGGCAAAAGATAATATCTGCAAAATATAGTTTAAAACTATCAACCATTCTTTTGTATGGGGTCAATTTCTCGTCTTTTGTGTCATAGTCATCGTTGACCTATTAGATGACCAATTGGGAATCACCAAAGACTTGCAGACTTGTAATTTTCTATTGTATAGCCATGCGCAATCCTGTGAGTAAGGCCTCATATTTTGTAATGTTGTTTATACATGGGAAGGCTATTCTAAAGGATTTAGGAATAGTATCACCTTGAGGGGTGATGAATAGTAGTCCTACGTCTAATCCATGACTAGTGTATGAGCCATAAAAGTATAACTTCCATGTTGCACCAGTGTCTAGTATAAATATTGATTCATTTGGGAAATCAAAAATCAAAAGGTGATCAAATTTTGTGGGCGCATCAACAAGTTAGTCTACTATAACCTATCCTTTATTGCTTTTTGCTCCACATATTGTATGTGATATCCACTGAGTATCATGACCCACTTAGTTAATTGTCATGTCAATGCTACCTTGCGAGGTAGGTATTTGAGAGGGTCTATCTTAGCCACTAGTCTTGTTTGATGATTTAGCATGTAATGTCTTAGCTTCTAAGTAGAGAAAACCACGACGAGACAAGCACGTTCAATATGACTTTAGTTGAGTTCATACCCAGCCAGTGTGTGGCTAATGTAATAGATCACTCGTTATTTCTCATCATGATCATTTTGTGCAAGCAATGCCCCCAGTGCAGAAGTGGTAGCTGATATGTAAAGGATTAGGGGCTTACCATCTATTGGTGGCATCAAAACAAGAGGTATCAAAAGGTACTCTTTAATCTGTTGAAAGGTTGTCTCACACTTGTCTATCCATATAAAAGGAACTCCCTTGCGTAACAAATACTGAAAAGGCTGCCATTTAACAGCAAGCTATGCAATGAAACATCTAATGGACTGAAGTTGACCTTGCAATGTTATGAGTTGACGGATTCCTATTGGGGGAGGCATATCTAATATAGCTTTTACTTTTTCCAGGTCCACTTCAATGCCTCTACAGGAAACTATGTATCCTAAGAGCTTTCTCGATGTCACGCCAAAGGCACATTTCTTAGGATTTAGACAGACTTTATATTCTTTGATCCTTTTGAAAATTTTGTCAAGGACTCTCAAATGATCACCACATGTCAAGGATTTTTCCAAAAGGTCATCAAAATAGTCTTCCATCAATGTGTGCATGAGATCATGAAATATGGTGGTCATAGCTCTCTAATATATTGCACCTACATTTTTAAGTCCAAAGGGCATGACATTCCAATAGTATGTACCCCATGGGCAAGTGAACACCGTCTAATGTTGATCATCAGGGATGATACAGATCCGATTATACCCCGAGAAGCCATCCATGAGGGATAACATCTCATAGCCTATCGTTAGATCTACTATGATGTTTATATTAGGAAGTGGGAAGTCATCATTCAGGCATGCTTTTTTTAAGTCATGGAAATCAGTGCAGATACAAATTTTTCCATTTAGTTTGTTCACTGGTACAAGATTTGAGATCCAGTCTGCATAGTCAATAGGTCCTATGAAACCAACATCCAATAATTTATTGAGTTCAGCTTTGACTAGTAGAGCTATCTGAGGATGCATTTTTCTAAGCTTTTGTTTGATAGGTTTTGCATTTGGAAGCAATGGTAAATGATGTAGGACCAATGCGAGGTCCAACCCAGGTATATCAGCATAAGACCATGCAAAATTGATTTGATGTTCTCTGAAAAAGTCTTGAAATTCTAGTTTTTCTTCTTCTGTCAAGGATGCTAAAAAGAGAACAATCTTAGGATTCTCTTTTGTACTTACATTGACTTCCATTACTTCTTCGATCAGCATCGGGGATCTCTCTTGATTAACAGGGAGAAATTTCAACCCTCCATCCTCGAGTGTCTCAGAGAGGTTTTTTCCCTTGGATACGTCCTTTATTTTTACTTTTTCCTGATCAAGAGGCACCTTGCGGTCTTCACCTAAAGACCTTTCGTTTTTCATTTTATTTTTGTAATTTTTACAACTAGAGGGTGGAACCATCTCATCGAAATATGTCACAACATCAAGATCTATAGTGAAATCAGCCTTATGGTCCCCATGTGGTATGCCTTCTCGCAATCCCATGAATTCAGTGATGGCTTCATCATTTTCAAATCTGGCCAAGGTGGGTGGATCTTGCTGATCCCAATCAACCAATTGTGAGTAAATGAGGGGAATGTCATCATCATTGTTACTAAAGGATTGAGAAGCGACAAATAGGGTAAAGACAGATATATTATCAGGGTCCCAAAAGGAATCAACACGAATATTAATATCCATGAGGTTCGTAAAGGATGGGTGGGGTATGTCAAATTCATGAAAGAAATAATCGAGCTCATACTCACTGGTGGTACAAGAATCCCACTCATATTCATTAGAGTTGGTGTCACTCTAATAGATGTTGATAGGATTTTCAGATGTCTCAACGTCTTTCGAAACAATTGCATCCTTATTTGAAAGAACCTTAGTACTTGAAGCGCCAATCCTAATCGGTACAAACCCTAGCCCTAAATTCTTTGGTCGCTTAAGAGGCATCAAGGGTTCTCTCATTCCATTTTTATGTATGCCAAGTCCACTAATTTCATCATAACCCTTTTGTTTCATGAGTTGAAATCCTTTACCATATTGTTCTGTCGATAGCGGCTACAAATCTTCTTGATCTTTATAGATCCAATCTGAAATATCATAATGTCTTCTTTGTTTAACTCTCCCCAGTTTGTGAAGGTGGTGGCAGGAGGAACATTAATGACAACTTTAGGTTCCATCTTGTAGACAGGCCTACCATAGGATTGTGGAGACTTTGGTAACTTAGTGATGCAATAGCAAGTGTTCATATGATACTCCCCACACCCCTTGTCCTAGATCTGAATTTTGGGATCAGTGAATGGAATGGTAAACGTGGAGGATTTAGTTAGAGTGGATGGGTCAATGTAATTAGATGGAGCAAACATTGTAGATTCACAATTTATAGAAACTTGGTGTTCAAGGACCCCCCTCAAGTTGGTGTGATATTGAAAGGGGTCGGGATTGCCAATGATTGTGATTTTGGTGCCATTGTAAGGAAACTTCATACATTGATGGTATGTGGATGGAAAAAATTTCATGGCGTGAATCCATGGTTAGTCGAGGATTAGGTTGTATGGTAGTTCAAGATCCAGGACTTGGAATGTAGTATCTAGAACTATCGGTCCAACTTTGATAGGTAGTATGAGAACACCCTCGAAAGAACATTCTTCGTCATCATAGGCTTTGATGGAAATGCTCTTAGTTGTGTCCACATAGGTTTCAGAGAGGCCCAATTCCTTCACCAGTTTTAAAGTGTAAATTTTAAATCCAACTCTACCATCTTCTAGGACTCATCTGACCTTGTTTTTGTGGATGAAGACCTCAAGGTGTAATGGGTCGTTATGGATTGAATTGGGTGTAGAGTAATCTTTGTCAAAAAAAGAGACATGGTGGGAGTTGGCCAAATATCCCACCATGGCTTCAAATCAGTTGACATTCAGGTCAGTAGGGACATAGGTTTCTTTCAGAGCCTTGTCGAGGATAAGCTTTGTGTTCAGGTGATATGCGCAAAAGCTCAAGGATAGAAATATGTGCGGGTGTCTTTCCCAATTGGTTAATAAGATTGTATTGGGATTTGGATTGTGGCTGCTTTGGAGGAGGACCAGATATGGTAATATTTTCCCTATGGGTAGTAACAGCTCATTCAGGCTGCTTATTAATGGTGATTGTGTTAATATGATCGTCAGTAGCTCAGAGATGGTTAATAATTTTGTAGTCAAAAGAGGCATTGGTATAATTAGCATGGTTGTATGTCCTTTGACCCAAACTGGAGGGTTTTCTAGAACCATGGTCTTGCAAAAAATTCTTTAAAATCATATGGTCTTTATTAGAAGTATGTTGTTGTCCCTCGACCTCTATGGTACCATTTTCGATTAGGTCTTGAATCATGTTCTTCAACTGACGGCATGATGAGGTCTTATGCCCTTTAATGCTGTGATAATCATAGAAGGAATTTTCATCCCACGAAGAGGGTTTGAATTGTCCAGGGTCATATGGTTTGGACTCTTGGAGCTGTATGACATTTGATTGTACTAGTTTCTTCAAGACAGTTTCAATTGGTTTGGGTAAAGGAGTGTATTGTCTTCGTGGGTATTGTCATGGTTGTCTTGGGAGTCCTTGTTCTTGATTATTTTGAACCACATTAGATGCTTGGTTGGGGAAATATGATGGGTTATTGTTCATGTTGGATGTTGTGAGAGTTAATGTGGGACCTATCCTATTCAAAGCTTTGGTGTCTACGACTCCATCGTTTGTCACATTCTTGTTACGAGACCAAAACTTGTTTTTATCATTTGACGTTCCTTGGGCATTTTGTGTTTTGGTGTATGTTTTAATTTCCCCTTTAGCGATAAGGGTTTCCTCAAGGATTGCCCCTTTTTCAACGAGGTCGACGAATGTGTAACAACAATGGGCTTCCAAGCATACTTTAAGTTTTTGTTCAAGTTTTGCACGAACACAATAATTTTTTGTTTTTCAAGAATTTCAATAGGATAATGGCTAGCTAAACTTCTCCATCTCTGGAAGAATGTTATAAAAGCTTCACCCTCTTCTTGTTTAGTTTGACATAAGGTAGCAATAGTGATGTCATTTTTTATATTGAAGGAAAAATGGGTGATAAACTTGTCATCTAGCTCGTCGAAGGTTCGAATACCTATAGGTAGGCGGGAAAACCAGTCTAAAGTAGGTCCTGTAAGACTTCTAGGAAATAGTCGCATTAAGTATGTTTGTTCTGAAGCAATGTAAATCAAGGCCATGTGAAATTCCCTCACATGCTCAATGGGGTTTCCTCTTCCTTTTATATTTAGGCAGATTTGGCATGACATAATTGGGAGGAAGAGGAGGCATGTATAATGTCCTATCAAATGGGTAAGGCCACAACTCTTCAATAGAGTAAGTCTTATTGTTTGTCAATGTCATAGTTTCTACTTGCTTTTGCAAGGCCAACATTTGATTGGCTAGGACATCATATGGTGTGATGGTTGTGCCTATGGCATTTACAACTGCATTTTGGTAAGGTCCTAAACTCATGTTTTGTGATCCAATTTTTGTGTGGCATGGTATGTTGGTGTTGATATGGGGTATGGATGTTTGAGTTGTGTTTGGAATTTTGATTGTGGTGTGAATGTTTGAGTTGGAATTGGAACTTGTATTTGAGGGATGTGTGTGGTATGAGTTGGAATGTATGAAGTGTAAGCATTGGATTGCATTAGGAGAGGATTGGAAATGTTTAGGCCTTGGGTGTATTAACTATTGACTTGGAAGGACCCTTGTGTACATTGGTATTTGTGTTAGTTCTTTGAATATAAGATCTAGCCCATTTATTTGTGCCAAAAATATTTGATAACATGGTGTTTAAGGCACTAGATGTTCCAAATGGAGTTGATGATGTAGTGTTTGTGGCATTTGAGGTTCCAAGTGAATTTGAAGATATGTTGACTATGTTAAATGGATTAGGTGCAGAACCAAGAGGTTGTGACATGGATTGTGTTAGGGACTGTGTCATTTTTTGCGTTGTGGATTGTGTCCCTAATTGTATTATTGATTGTGTTCCAAATAAGGGTGCAGAAATCGAGGTGGAAGTTTGAGTTGGAACCCCTTGTGACAAAAGAATTTGTTTGTGGGGTCTTGGAACCACAAGGTGTAGACATGCTAAGTCCCTGGTTTTGTTGGTTTGGGGTGGGTGTTGCTTGAAGTGTGTTTGCGTCAGAGCCCTGAGGTAGTTTAGCACCACTATGCAAAATTTTGGCCAATAACCTTTGGGGATCTAATAGCACTATCTCTTCTATGAGTGATGCAACCTCTAGGTCTTGGGTAGTTGCTTCAACTTTCTTTATAACTACTTGTCCATGTGGGTCTCTTATGAGGAATTTTTCAAAAGGATTGTTGGATGTCTTGGGTGGTTCACTAGAAGAGGTTCCAAATTTTAAGTTGCTCATGTGGTTATAAAGGTCATCGTCGTCATGAAAAAGATCCATTGCTCGAAGTTTCTTTTGCAATCTAGTTTCAACCATATAAGGCTTGCTCAAGATGAAGGTGGACAATATGCAACTAAGACTTATGCTTTTGGTAATTTTGTAAAATAGGGTACGCCTAAATGCAATGCAACTATTTTTTTGGGTTTTTGAATATATAGGGATGTCTAATGACGACGCCTAGATTAAGAGTCAAGGTGATGATAGTCTATGACTAAGTTATGCAAAGTGTGGAATGAAGAGATGGATGAATATGACCTAGTATGAAGGCTAAAACCTAAGATATGGTTACTAATCAAACTAAAGTAGGTATAGAAACTAATTTGATTATCAATGACCTTGGGTATAATGAATACTAATAGGATATGTTGACAAGGTGGTCTCAATTGGGCTAATGGGCTGAGGAACCAACCTAAATGACGGGGACTAGGATAAATGTTGTCTAAAAGATAAGGTCAAGATATTACAAATTTGAGGCTATGGTCTAGTCTAAGTTTCATGAGTTTCCAAATCAAGAGATTTATGCAAGCTAAAAGGATGACCTAAGGTTTAATCTATGGGGAATGCAAAAGATGAGGTGATGGATGAATGAATGAGCAAGTCCTCGGTCTAGATAAATTTAAACATCAAGATTTTTTTGGATGTGTTGACCTAGTTTGTGTCAAAGTTTGAATGTCGTAAGTTTTAGGTGTGGTGTTTGTTTGAGATTTGTTTAAATACATACACATAAAACACTTGGAAGACAAAGTGGTTATTCACTAATATATCACAAATAAAGACAAGCACAACCTAGATAGAAAGGTTTGTATACTTGATATAGCTCACTAAAATACCCTGGATCAGTGTGGAACACTTCTCCTTCTCAAGAGTAGATAGCTTAGAAGTTTGGTGGCATAGGCTCCCCCTTATAGTGCACTCACTTCTCAAGCTCACCAACTTTGAATTCTCGAGTAGTCACTTCCCGAGAATTCACTATCTCTACTCAAGGGAGTTAGTAGTGAGTAATCTTCGGGCATGATATTGTACCTAACACTATACCAAGCAATGGCCGAAAGTTGAGGCTTCTAAAAACAAGAGGGTTCTAGTAAATACTCAGGGACATGGCACCTCGCGAGCGTCCAACAAGCCACTTAAGGCTTTAATTACTCTACTAGGAGCTCTTATACCTTTAAAAGAAAAGGTAGGTACCCTATTTCGAATGACATTGCATGGCTAAGGCCTACATACCATGAGGACTTGATAGTTTAGTCTTATCCATTTATATACTGGCTAGAGCCAAAAATCAATTGGAGTTGTTCCCTCTTGCAAGGCTAACCCCTCTAAAGGATTAACACAGAAAAAGATGGGTTTGGCTTTTTGATCACCGAGTTTGCACAAGGTGAGAGAATAATACCTACCATCTTTACAAACATAACAAACAATGGTTTATTACCCCCTAGTTAAGTCTACGTGAAAGAAGACAGTTGTTCCTTTTAAACACCAATTGAAATGTTGTCTAAGCTATACAGACAATTAGTTTCAAAATCAAACCTTCGACGAATGTCCTGCATCTGATGTCATTAGTAATTTCAATTCTAAATCTTTGACAAACGAGAGTTTTAGATTCTTCGAGTCTTGGACAAACGATCCTACACAAAAAGACCAAATTAGCAAAATTAGCTCCAAAATTAAACAAAACTAAAGTAAAAAAAAACATTTACCGTAGAATCTAATCTAAATTAGAATAAATTCTAACTAAATTAATCCTAAATTAAATTAAGTTTAAATTTTATATTAAATCTAAATTAAAAATCAAATCTAAATTAAAAAGCTAAGTCTAAACTAAAAAGAAAAGTCTAATTTAAATCTAAAAATCTAAATCTAAATTAAGGTTAAAATCTAACTTAAAGTTTATTTAAAATCTAATTTAAATCTAAATGAAATCTAATTAAAATCCATTTTAAATCCAATTTTAGATCTAATTTAAATCTGAATCAAAGTTAATCTAAAAAATTAAAACTAAAAACTAAAAATCAAAACTAAGTCTAAAATTAAAAGTCAAAATCTAAACTAGATCAAACTAAATTAAAATCTCAACTAAATTAATTGAAATTAACATTAATCAAAATAGCATGATTACAGGCTGAAATGATTTGATTGCAGGATGCTTTCAAGGAGCATTTGTAAATTCTCTGAGAGGCACTTCAGGTGAATATCAACTCGTCCTCAAATGTTGTAGTTGTAAACAAACCTTGCACTATTTCTTCGAAGTTGTCTAAGAGCTGGTGGAGGAATTTATCAAGCTGTGCAACAAGGATAAAAAGATTGAAGGGACTCCACAGGGATTGGGGTTAATGGTTTTTGGCATCAGATGGTCTAATAGAAAGAAGCGAAGCATTGTTTCTTTCATATTTTTCAAGCAGAAATCAAACAACCAACTAAGGATTAGCACGGATTGCTATTATGAAATCTTTCATTACAGTTGCACTGGGAAAAAGTGTGAATGAGGCGACAATAGCAATAGAGGCGTACAAGACTCTCAGAGATTGGGGTCTCTATCCAGCTGATCAAGTGGTCAAAGATCTTTATGCGTAATAAGGAGAGAAATAACGCTTTTGCTAAATGGGTTTGTAGAAAAAAAAACGCTTATTACAGAAATAAGTAATTACTAATTATGAAATCCATTTGCAGAAATAAACGCATATTACAAGAATAACACTTTTTCCAAATTAGTAATTTTTGTTAACAGAAATACATGCATCAATAGCAAATGTATCAAGAAGAGATAATAACTCCATTTATCAACTGACTTTGCTCAATAGATACTCTACAAAAACGTTTGTCATAGGAAGCCTATTCAGCAAACCAGAACATATATACATGATATGCAAAATAAGAATAGCCAAGAAATTTGCGTCAAGTTCACCATCTGTAGCTTAGGAAAATTCAATGCAAACGTCAATCAATAGAATCAAACCCAAAAGTTTCCAAGCATCAATGAAGCACAATCCTATTATGAAAAATTAGAATAATACAACAAAGTTACCTAAGTCCTCACATCATGGTTGAATCACCTTCATTTTTCTTCTCGATTTTGCTATCAAGATATGCAATGCCCTCATAATTATAATTATTTGTGTACTTATCTAGCCTATGACAAAGACAACAAAATATCGAAGAATCTAATTATCTCAATAGCACGATAGCATATTCAAATTCTAGATGATCAAAATGATGAATAACAGAGGCATTTATAGAGAAGCGAATGGAAAATGGGCGGTTGAGATCAGAAGATCAGAAGAGTTGTTTTGGAAATTACCTCAAACAGAGTGAGATGAAGTGGTGGATCCATTTAGTTAACAGAGGAAAAGCAGTAGTCAGAATAAGAAATTTTGAAGAAGATAAGCATTCAATTTAATTAATTGATTAAATTTAAAAAGTGGATGGATTAAATAATTAATTCAAATTAATTATTTAATATAGTGGAAGAGGATTTTTGGTTAAATAATTTGGAATAATTATTTAATTATAATCCAAAGCGATATATGAATAATTAAACAAATATGAATTTATTTAATTATAAAGATGGAAGAATCAATTAATGTCGTAATGTAATTTAATTAATCAAAAGAGGAATTAGGGAAATGAAGGCGAATTAATTAAATAATTAGAATTATTTGATTAATAGAGGAAAAATGATGTTCATAGGTGTTGGACACTTTTCACTATCTACACATTTTGTATACATCTTGCATTGTGGTTGCATCAAGGGTGTCTTTCAGTCATTTAGATTCAATTTTAGCTCAAAATTGTATTCCAAAATTTATCATTTTTCTCACTATTTATCCCTAGTTGCACTTGCATTAGGACACTTGAAACTGGAAAAATATGTCAAAGAGATCACAATCTGCAACCTGAAACAAAAAGGACAAACTTCAAACCAAAAACACAAACTTTAATTTTTCCAACCCATGTACAAAGACCCACTCGCCCTTGAGTGAACCTGTCCTTGTATAGGTGTTGTTTCAAATTTATGGGAATCGCTTTGTCTTTGTTTGCTTCATCTCATTTTGCTGTCAGATTTGAGTTTCAATTTAAGAAAATAGAAAATTTTGTACTTTTTTGCATTAAGTTTAATTGGTCAAATTAAGGATGTTGTTTGAAATCATAATTGGCATTAAAAAGAATTTTTTTTAGGTTATTTGCACCTTAATTAGTCATTTATTAGATATGAATATTGCATTCACATTTGTTAACAGAGGAAAAGCGGTAGTTAGAATAAGAAATTTTGAAGAAAATAAGAATTCAATTTAATTAATTAATTAAATTTAGAAACTGGATGGATTAAATAATTAATTCAAATTAATTATTTAATATAGTGGAAGAGGATTTTTGGTTAAATAATTTGGAATAATTATTTGATTATAATCCAAAGCGATATGAATAATTAAACAAATATGAATTTATTTAATTATAAAGATGGAAGAATCAATTAATGTCATAATGTAATTTAATTAATCAAAAGAGGAATTAGGGAAATGAAGATGAATTAATTAAATAATTAGAATTATTTGATTGATAGAGGAAAAAGGATGTTCATAGGTGTAGACATTTTTCAGTGTCTACACATTTTGCATACATCTTGCATTGTGGTTGCATCAAGGGTGTCTTTCAGTCATTTAGATTAAATTTTAGTTCAAAATTGCATTCCAAAATTTTTCATTTTTCTCACTATTTATCCTTGGTTGCACTTGCATTAGGACACTTGAAACTAGAAAAATATGTCACAGAGATCACAATCTGCAACCTGAAACAGAAAGGTCAAACTTCAAACCAAAAACACAGACTTTAATTTTTCCAACCCATGTACAAAGACAAGCTCGCCTTTGGGTGAACCTATCCTTGTACATGTGTTGTTTCAAATTTATGGGAATCGCTTTGTCTCTGTTTGCTTCATCTCATTCTATTGTCAGATATGAGTTTCAATTTCAGAAAACATAAAATTTTGTACTTTTTTGCATTAAGTTTAATTGGTCAAATTAAGGACGTTGTTTGAAATCATAATTGGCATTAAAAAGAAATTATTTTTAGGTTCTTTGCACCTTAATTAATCATTTATCATATCTGAATATTGCATTCACATTTGTATTTTAACAACTTCATCATGGATATGTGTTTTGGTAAAATATGTGTGTCCTTGAGATATTTGGTAGATGTTTCAAGTTGTGTGTTTGGTGATGACCCTAATGAAATTAAGCCCATTCATGAACCTTCACCTCCTAATGAATGTCCCCATGAGGTTTACATATTAGGCCAAGATGAAGATAGCATGCAACAATTCATACAAGACTCCCTACACAACCTTGAGAATAATGCATCCTTTTATCCATCCATGCAAATACCACCTATAATCCCATCACTTGATATGTTCAACCTTTTACATCCTAAAATTGAAGCACAAAGAAAGCCTCAACCATCAATCATGAATGAACTTGTTAACAAGGACAATAGTGATACTCTTCTATCTAATTCTCATCAAGTAACCAACACACCCATTAACTTAGAAGAGAGTTATGGTCAAGGCTTTAAGATCTTAAATAAACAAGGATGTGACATAACAAATGAGCATGAAATTCATCAATTACTAGAACAAATACCATCTAAAGATACTAAGGGGTTAGGATATCAAGATCTCCCCCCCTTGCACATCTCCTAAGGGAAAAGGTGTTCTCTTTCACAAGATCATTTCAAGAGACCAACTAATACCTCACATGGAGGATAGGGTCACCTTAGATCCTCCACCTCCACCTCAACAAGTTTCCCAATCAAGCAAAATATAAAGGCCTTACAAACTCAAGAAGTTGCAATTTCCTTTTCCTATGTCCAAGAATGAAAAAAATTTACACACACTCCTTAATCAAGGACTTATAACATTGCCAACTATCAAGGAAAATTGAAAAGGAAAAAGCACAAACATGTCTCATTGTCAATATCATAGAACTCTTGGACATAGTACGAATGAGTGACATGTCTTAAAAAAGAATCATTAGCGAATTTGAACTATTTTCACGTGAATATGATCGTCTAATCACTTAGCAATTGATCACTTTGCTCCTTGTCATGTGATAGTTATAGGATCATCGCATGATCACTATTATATGTTTTACATTTAATGCAAATC
>VDFB02107094.1:0-17425 GCA_007258455.2 Sequoia sempervirens
CAAAACTATATACATGAAATATAACTTAAAGTATAAGAAAGTAGATTTCCATATGTAAATGTCAAATTATACTTAAATGTATATTTCATGTATATAGTTTCACTAAAAGATAAGGAGAAGAAAGAGGAAAATAAAAAGAGATTTTTTTTTTTCAATGCAGAAAAAAATGTGAGTGCATTATAATGCACTCACGTTTTGTGAAAGCTTTCACAAAATGCATTAGTGTGTTATAATGTGCTCATTTTTTTGAAATTAAACCATAATGTGAGCGTGTTATAATACACTTGTGTTTTGGATTGGTAATGACCGAGCCTAGGCTCAATCACTACTAACCCATAATGCGAGCACATTTTCTTATAATGCACTCACATTTTCGCTATTTCAACATGAAAAAGTGGAGTGGCCAATTTTTGGTCCCCTAATGTTTTGCACCTGCCTTAGGTTTTATGTACATTAGGGTTTCATAAGGTTTATAAACCTACATTAATGAAGTGACAACGACAATAGTAGGAAAATAAAATCAATAGGATACATTCATTCAATCCTTTGGCCACATAAACTTCAAAGAATCTAGTGATATATCCACATATATGTTGAACCTTGATAGTGATTGAACAGTGATTTTAGAGGGATGACACTTACCTGCAGACCTTTGCCCAAACCTGTCCTATGCCCCTTTGTTCAAACTGGTCTCCTTTGTGAACATGGAGGTGTAATACTAGGCTCCCTTGCAATTGTCCCTCCCTCACAGTGTGAATCACAACTCAATTTGTTAGTTCTGCTAAAATGAACTGACAAATGAGTTTTTCGGTTGATATATCTAAAAATAATAATAAAATAATGCCTTCGATCAAAGGTATCTTCACTTGAAGGTATTATTATTATTATTATTTAAATTAAGGAGAACCTTTGATCAAAGAGACCTTCGATTGAAGGTCCATATTTGATTGAAGGTGTTTGTGCAAAGACCTTCGAGCGAAGGACCTTCGTTTGAAGAAATATCTTCGAATGAAGGTCTCTTAAGAAATATACCCCACTCCCTCCCAAAAATTTCATGTCATAAGTTTGGGACCAAGAATTGTGTTTTTACTCAAGTAGGGTTTTGATTATTATTTTATTTGTCACTTCTTGTCACAATCTTAGTCACATTGAAGATTCAGAGCACACATTATTACTTTCTATCTGTAGACTCTTAAATTTGACCATTTATATTTGGTCAAATTTATCATTATTTCATCTATTCCACCTTCCCATCTGCATTAGTTAAATAATTTTATTATTATTTAATTAGTATTCATTGTTTCCCTAAGATTTGCTAAGGTATTTAATTATTTAATTAAGTACTTTATAACCTTACCCCTTTTCCTCTCTAAATTAAATAAATGGACTAATTTATTTAATTTAGTCACTCACCTCATGGAAATTAAATTAAAATTTTAATTCTCCCCCCACTTTCTCTCACCTAGTCACATCCTTCATAACCTTCTTCTAATTATGATTAATTTGCATAATCCTTGGTTAAAGATGTGCACATGATTAGGAAGGTGTCACATCCTCCATAGTATGCAAGTGGATCCTTAACCATCATCACCCACATAATCACCTACCTAATCCCTCACTTGCACATTCTAATCCATTGATTATCTAGCCTAATCAAACCCCTTGGTCAACCCTAATAAGTACTACCCATGCCCATATGGAATTTTTAATTTCATTTTATTTTCCCAAGGTACTTGGATGAATTTTTAATTCCTCTCCCATCCCCAAGGAATTTTTAACTCCTTTTACCATCCGCATGGGGATTATAAGGGAATTTTTAATTCCCTTTTGTCACATCCATTACCTATGGTACCTACCAAGTACTCCTATCTTGTTTCATGCATCAACATGATGACAAGTGTCATCATCTTGTGGGTTGAGATGCCTCAACCTTGATCTAATCCTTTCCTCAATCTCCACTATCCATTCCCATCTCCCTTGGCTAAATGACAACACTTAGTCATTTTTGGCATTCATTCATTACATTCACTACACAACCATTCAACCATCTCAAGCACTCAAGATTTCCACTCTCACACCACCATCTTGCATCCATAGCTAAACTTCATCATTTTGCATCCAAATCAAGCAAAAACAAGTCGTTATGTTGTTGGAATCAACATAGAGCTCATACATCCAACAACATTAAAGGGGAAATCTCTCCATCAAGCTCAAAGAGGACTTCAATTTCATGGGTTTCTTGTAGGTTTGAGCTTTGTCTTGGCCCTAATCTGAGTGTCTATTTTTGTTTTAATATTTTCTTGGTTTTATGTTTTCCTTGCATTTTTATTTATTAAAACACTTGCACACACTATCAACTTGGTTATTCATGGAGGTAGGAAGATCAAAATGGGGGTTGGACTAAAGAAAAATCCAATATAGCACAACCCTTTTCCCTCTTTGTGCTTGCACAGGTTTAGATTTGGGATAAGAAATAACAGGAGTTGACGAAGGAGATTAACATAGAAATTGCCAGACTGACACCTAATCCATACAGTGTAGTCAAGGCTTCAATGTGAGCAGTATAAGGGTATTTAAAACTCTGTTGCAATGGGAAATTAAGGATGGGGTTGTGGGGGTTATTTTAAGATATTTGTTTTTCTTATTTTAAATAGGGACATTTGGTGCTGTGGGAGGGATATATTTTGGGGATGGTATTTATTTTTTAAGGGGAAGGAAAATGCTTAAAATTTTTTATGGAAGTGACTGGGCAGAGTGTTGGCACTTTTCTTTTGCTATTCAAGATTTCTTATTAGTTTGGTCCATTTTTTGGCATTTTTTTTTGTATTGTTTCTCTACCTAGATAGTATGAAATGTAGGTGTCTGTGGTGAACCATGTTGTTCGCAATTGATGTACTATGCACTCAAGTTTTGTGCTGTTTTGGATTTTTAGAATAAAGGGAATATTGAAGTATCTTTCTTTGGGTTTAACACAAGCATGTTCATATTCAGTTTCTGCATATCTTGTTTTTATTCACGTTCTTGAGTATGATTCATGGGAACATAACACTCTTTTATAAGTTGATTTGCATGGAAGATTATTTGGTTTTTTGTTGTTAGTGATCATCTTGTGGGGCCTAGGGTCAATCTACATCAGTTTGGTATCAGAGCAATCAACAATGGCCCAAAGGAGCATACATGTGAATTGGAGAGGAAGAGGCAGAAGGAATGCAGGCCTTCGTAGAAACATTGCCAATGCAGTAGACCCTATGGAGAGGCTTATTGAAGCCTTAAAAATCCAAAGTTCCAAAGTGAAGGTTGATATTTCTTATTTTAAAGGAGAGCTCAATTCAGATGTATTTCTAGATTAGGTTCAAGAGTTGGATGAGTACTTTGACATGGAGGACATTGATGAGGATGATCCAAAAAGAGTGAAAATTGTTGCATCTTAGTTGAAGTCGCATGCAACCTTGTGGTGGGAGAACATGTAGATTTCAAGGATAAGATAAGGAAAAGATAAAATTAGGCTTTTGCCTAAGATGCTAAAACATTTGATAGCTCGATTCTTGCCCTCTGATTACCAACAAAAAATGTTTAAAGAGTTCCAAAATTTGAAACAAAAGGATCAATCAGTACATGCTTATACTGAACAATTCATGAGACTTCAAATTCAAATAGATATATAAGAGAGTGAAAAGAAAGTAGCAACTCAGTATGTGAATGGACTCAAGTTTCAACTCTAGGATGAGCTTGTATTGTTGAAAGTACCTGCATTGGATGAAGCTTATGAATATGATTTAAGGGAAGAGGAGAAGTTAAGCTGAAAGGGAAAATTTATGAGTAAGAGAAGTGATAAATACCAAGATAGAGGAAGAGGGAGTTTCTCCAAGTCTAATAAAGAAGAAGAACCAGATGAGAGTGTAAAGCTAGATTTTCGAGGAAGGGGAAGCTTTAGAGGTAGAGGATGAGGACAACTTCCTCCTGGAGAGTGGAAGCCCATGAAGTGTTTTATTTGTGATGAAGCTCATAAGGCCATAGATTGCCCTCTAAACCCCAAAATGGTTATTGTAGCCCAAGAGGAAGGACCTTGGTTAGAAGAAGCTGAAGCTGAGATAGGAGAGAACCTGATATTGAGAGGAACCTTGATATCTGGAGACAAAGAAACCCCTGAAGTTGATTGGAAGAGGAAGAACATCTTTCAAACAAAATACAAATGTAAGGACAAGGTGTGTAAGGTGGTCATTGATGGTGGATCTATTGACAATTTGGTGAGTACAAAAATGGTTGATAAATTATAGCTTTCTTGCATTCCAAAAACTAGCCCCTATAAGTTTTCTTGGTTAAAGAAGAGTCATAGTGTACTTGTAGATAAATCTTTCCTTGTTGCCTTCAAAATTGGTCCATATGAGGATGAAGTGTTTTGTGATGTGGTATCGATGGATGCATGCCATTTGTTGTTGGGTAGGCCTTGGCAATATTGATTAGAATGTAATCCATCGAGGTAGAGAAAACACCTATGAGGTTCAACATGAAGGAAGGAAAACACTCTTAAAACTATGGAAAGAGGAAGGAGCATTTGAAGTGGCAGCTTTGTTTCTTCTCGCAGAAGCCAAGATTGAGCTTGAAGAAAAAACAAAGTTCTAGCTCAACCAAGAAGAGAGTTGGAGGAAAATTTAGGAGCAAAAGAGGTAAACGGTTTGAAGAATGAGATACAACCAAAAATTGATGTAGAGCTGCAACAAGATTCAACTAACAAGATTACATGTGTGCCTCAAGAAATAGATGTTGAAGTTTCAGCTGACTGTTACCTTCATTCTCAAGGAGATAGTGAGTTGTGTGAGTATAAGAACAATCATCAAAGATCTTCCAAGAATGTGATTCAGAGTTCAGTCAAAGGTAATATCCTTACCCAGTATAAGAGGAGTGATGTGAAGTGTGATTGGAGCAAGGGAAAGAGTTTCAAGTCTACTAGTGATTGCCATAGTGATTGTTTTATTGGTTTTACATTGGAGACTTTGCCAAGCTTTACCAGTCCAACTGAATGGTGGAATCAAGATTGGACTCCTATCTCTAGAAAAACATGGGTGGGAAGTTTGGATGGTAGCTCAAATTGTGCCAAGGAATCCCAAGAGAATACTTTGAAGACCAAACAACTTGTGGGTATGCACCCTTTTTCTGCTGTCAATGCAACTTGATTTTTTTGAACCAAGAGGTTCATAGTTCTTTTAAGAAGGGGAGAATGACAGAAAACCATTCATTGATTCCCCACTATAATTCTGGAGTAATTAAAATGTTAGTGGCAGTTACAATATTTTTGGGTGCAGTGAGCAATATAAGGGTGTTTAAAACTCTGTCGCAATAGGAAATTAAGGATGGGGTCGTGGGGATTATTTTAAGATATTTCTTTTTTCTGATTTTAAATAGGGACATTCAGTGTTGTGGGAGGGATATATTTTGGGGATGGTATCTATTTTTTAAGGGGAAGGAAAAAGATTAAAAAAAATACGAGAGGAAGTGATTAGGCAGAGTGCTGGCACTTTTCTTTTGTTGTTCAAGCTTTCTTATCAGTCTGGTCTGTTTTTTGGCATTCGTTTTGGTTTTGTTTCTCTACCTAGACATTATGAAATGTAGGTGTCTGTGGTGAACCATGTTGTTGGAGTTGATGTACTATGCACTCAAGTTTTGTGCTATTTTGGATTTTTAGAATAAAGGGAATATTGAAGTATCTTTCTTTGGGTATAATGTGAGCATGTTCATATTTAGTTTCTGCATATCCTGTTTTTATTCATGTTCTTGAGTGTGATTCATGGGAACAAAGCACTCTTTTATAAGTTGATTTTTATGGCAGATCATTTGTTTTTCTGTTGTTAGTGATCATCTTGCAGGGGCTGAGGTCAATCTGCATCAAGGCAAGGCGTCAATGTGACACACTGTCATTCGTGTGACACGCTCGTGTCCTAGACAATGGATTTTAGTTTCTGATGACAAATTCTTCTCTATTTGCTCTTTCCTAATTTGTATTTATTTTTTTGTAAATTATAATATTTATCTATATAATTATTTATTTAATTAGATTAGGTTTTGCATTTCATAGGTTAATCAAATCACATTTTTATCAATCAGTCCTCTTTGCAACAAAGAAACATATCCCAGACTACTTATTCTCCTTTGAAGATGTTAGCCAAACACAATGCGTTTGTTGATTTATATTTCAATTTTTTTATGAAAAAAGGTTGATCCAAATCAATTTACTAATTAATCTAAATACCTTTTCATTTTCCACTAAAACAAATGCAGCCTTAAAATAAAACCCACACATTTCATTGACATAATCATCATTATAATCTTCCTAATAAACCACACAATCATTGTTCATGAGAGTCAATATTCTACATTGAATAAATTTGCATACTTTAAAAACAAAATTATAAATGTGATTGTGTTCCAAACACGTACCTACTCAAAATTTATAAATGCTATTATGTTCAAACACTAACTACTCAAAATTTATAAATGCTATTATGTTCAAACACTAACTACTCAAAATTTAGTTGGCCCAGCCATCACAACAATAATTCAATCTCGAATCTTGAATATCAAGAATATATAGATTTTTTAATTTAAATAAAATCATACTTTAACTTAGGGATCCAAAGCATGGTTGAAAAGTGTGCCATATCATAGGCTATCTTGCGGCCTGTACAACGTCTAACCTAACTTACGTGTTTCTATTTTTTCCGCGTGTGTGGTCAGCAGGAAAGATGGAAAAACATCTACCTACTCACTAAAATATTACTTTAGTGAAAACTGAGAAGAGATGGAGATGGCAGCTTCCATGAGGAAATGGGTATCTGAGAATAAACTCATCTCAGTAGGGGCATTGTGGAGTTCAAGTATAGGGGCTTCCCTTGCTTATAATTTCTCGAAACCCTCCATGAAAACCAGTCTCAAGCATACGCCGCCCAGAATATCACATGCAGAGGGTGTTACTTTGGCAACACTCTTTGTAGCTACTCTTCTTCATTTGTATGAGCAGAATGCCCAAAAGAAGCCCAAGCAAAACCATGGCATTGCCTAGCCCCCACAAAGCTCATATTCATAGAACATGAATTCACTATAGATCTAATCTATTTGCCATGTACTCTTATATTTAAGAGCTATTGCATTTCTTATGTTATTAGATTCAAAATGATTTCAGCAGTTCTGGAAAATCCTATCTTTGGAGATCTCTAATGTTATGGCTAATTAAGAGAAAAATAAATAAATATTACTTTTGGTAATATCGGGCATTCGGGGTTTGACAATCCAAGAATTTCTACTTTGATCACGTGAAGACTTTTAACCTCTATGAGACCAAATAATCGATCTCTCCGCGAGGCTAAAAGTTTTTTCGTAGTGCCAGACTTGGGTTTGCATTGCATGTATTCCTAAGCTTGCATCAAGGATCATGGATCTCAGAGTAAACAACATCAATAGATCTCTGTGCTGTCCAAACGGAATTTTGTTGGTCCATTGTTTCCAGAAAATATGTCTGGTTTTTTGATCGGAGGACTTGTAGGTGTGGGGATCGACATTGCAATCAAGGAGATCCTATCTAAAATCAGCGTTGCTGTCCGGTTCAGTAAAGAGTTGGAATCCCTCAACGAGCTTTTAATCAGTCTTCAAGATATTAATTTTGCCCTGCACAGTCAGCGATTCGCTCTGAGCTCCGATCAGTTTGACGAGGAACTTATCCCTTCGGCTGTCGATAATTGGCTCAAAAAGCTGGATGAGCTTCTCCAACAAGCAATTGAAACGGTTCAAGAATGCACAAAAGCAATACCAACATATGATGTGTTTTCTCGGTATAAAAAGAGCAAAAAAATCAGTCGCACTGTTTCAAACATCAAGGAACACCGAGACAACGCGGCATTGATTGGCATAGCGACTCAGCTTGGTCAGTTGAAGAGGCATCTTCAATATTCCAACAAGGAAATCCTGACATCAACAAGCTCAGTTGCGCCTATGAGGGAATCCATGAAATTTACAGGGGAGCTGCTTATTGTGGGACAAGATACGGCCTTTACAAGACTTGAGGAGTTGGTGCAAAATGAGTCTCGGATGGGCGTGGTGGGTATGGGAGGCTCAGGGAAGACTCTCCTCCTAAAAAGACTCTTCAACAGTAACCAGGTACAAAATCTCTTTAGTAGTAGTTTATTGCTCTGGCTTACTGTTTCACAGACTCCTTTTTTTACAAGACTTAGAAATGATCTTGGTAACCAAATAGCCTTCCAAACAAATGAGGATGTTAACCAGTTATGGAATGAAGAAGATATTAAAGTATGGTTGAATAAGAGATTGACGAAACACAGATTTGCCCTGTTTCTAGATGATGTTTGGGAAGAGGCGCCCATTTGTTGGAGGAGTTGGGGGTCCCTCTGCCTTCCACCTGCAAGTCCAACAACGACTCAAGTGTAATCATAGTGAGTTCCAGAAATAACAGGGCACTCTTAGAGATGGGAGTTCCAGCTTCATCAACCGACCAACTACAAGAGTTGATGAAGAACGATAGCTGGCAATTGTTTCTTTCTCATGCTTTTCCACACAATTCCGGAAAGTTACCAACAGGCATACATGAAGAAATGGCAGCTAATTATCAGCCATCCTCAGTGTTGTGGTCAGTGGCCAAATGTGGTCTTCTCTACCTAGCTCTCTTCACGGAAGACCAAATCTTGTACACTCCACGTTTAAGCATGTTATGGATTGGAGAAGGGTTGGTGACAGGGCATAATCCACTCAAAATTGCATCTACTTTTGTAAATATATTAGCCGACCGCTGTCTCCTCGAAGCAGTTTGGAAAGATGTAGATGGGAATGTGGTCTTTTTCAGGATACATGATGTTCTCCATGATTTAGCCTCACAGATTTCTGGAAGAGAAGAGAACTGCTTGTTTCAGGCGGGCAGAGGTCTAGAGCAGTTTCCAGCCAACGACTGCTCTAGATGCATCCGAATGTCGTTGATGGAGAATAGATTGACTAGTGTAGCTGATACATTCAGAGGCCCCCGTATCCGCTCGTTGTTACTTCGGGAGAATCCATCCTTAAGAGAAATTCCAAAACAGGTGATGAGGAGTATGTCATGTCCCCAATTTTGGCGAGCATCAGAGATCATGAGTTTGGCCTATCAGGAGACCCTCGTAGGCTGACAGAGTGGTTAGAGGGTCGTTTCGGAGCTTGGCTCAGCATCAGATTGAGTTTGATCAATTGGCTTTTGTTAGGGCTCATTGAGACTTTTTGCGGAAATTGCTATTTTTAGCGGTTCACCATGACGATTAATGGGACCCTGCTATTTTTAGCGATATGAGATTGGCGTTAGGAATCTCACTTCAGAGTTGATAAAACTGAGACGAGGATCAGTCATCCGGTTGAATAACTGAGGAGATATTAATATTTAATTATATTAATTAAATATTAGTATTTGATGAATATAATATAAAGTTATAATATTTTAATTACCAGCAAAGTGATTCCTTTTGGCTAACATTAAGAGGGAGCGATTAATGGCGATTTAATTATGTCAGAAATATTTAGCCGAGACTATTGAAAAGAATTAAAAGTTAAATGTCAAACTCTTTATCTTCCTATTTTAAGAAATCACTTGCCCCATTAATAAGAAGGATTGCCGGTTTATGGTTGATGAATTGAAAATTTGCCAGTCTTTGCCAGAGGACGAAGACCTTAGGGTTTGAGTTCGATATTCGTTGGAGAACGAGCCATCTCCATTGAATCAGTTCAGAGGGTGTGAGATATCACCCGATTTACTGCCAGAAGAGGTTTTCTCATTCAGAGTAAATCACAGAGCTTCATAGCTATTGATCTACAGAGTACCAGAGATTTTATTCTTTCAGAAGAACACCAAGCATCAGGGCGCACCATTCCAGAGGGTTTATTATATTGATATTCTGGAGACTTAAAGAGGAGGGCTGTACAAATCATTTATTGCAGGCTGCAGCCGTACCAGTCACAGCAGGCCGTACATCTGAGGGGAGTCGTCCTTATTCAGGAAGTTGGGTTAATAAAATTCATTCAGAGATTACTTATCTGTGGCGCCTATCTTTTCACTCCAGGAGACTACAGAGAAAGCCGTGTTTTTTTATTTATATTTATTATTGCTGTTATGAGCTTGGCCGTACCAGACTGTACCAGGCCGTACTTGCTTGGATGGACATGTTTCTTCATCTACTGAGAAACGCCTTTCATAAGAGCTTCAAACATTTATCAAAGGGAGCGCCAACTTACTGGGATTTATCTGGCATCAGCATTCAGAGGGAGAACATCTTTACTTGCAGCCGTACTGTCCAAATATCAGATCTGATTGCTGCTTTTACCAGGTTTCATTACATCATTGTATTTTCATTTGCATGCAACTGGAGTCTATTGTATTCATCTAAAAAGGATAAATAATAATTACGTCTCTAATATTTACCACAGATATCATTATTATTGAAGTAGTTTATTTCATTGAATTTATTTCATATTTCAAAAGCAAAATCGTACCAACTCATTTAATGTGAAACATGAAACAAGCAAAACTCCAAAGGCAATACCAAAGTCAAACAAAACTTTCAGATTCAGGATTAGGGGAAACTTAGGGTTTCTACAGTGGTATCAGAGCTAAATCCTGCCATCCTGAGGGTTTAGCCGTCTTCTGCAGCCGGAACAGTTAGGGTTTTATCAGGTATTATTCATTCAGGCGAGCTTTGGTTATCAGGCAACAGGGTTCGTTTTGGCAGCCGGGAAACATGGCTGACAGAACTGATAGGTATTACAGGACTGATAGAACAGTAAATCTTAGAACAGAGATTCCTCAGAATAACAGAGGTGAGAACCGTGCAGAGGTCTTGCATGCACTCAGAGAACTCAGTGCAGGTCAACGGCGGTCAAATGGTGTATTACAACAGGTGGCAGTTGCACTACGGAGACTGGATACCCCGAGGAGATCGTCACCACATCGTGACGATGACAGGAGTGTTACAGGTTCACGGAGAGCTCCTAGGACTGTGTCACGGACAGCTGATAGGCCTACTAGGCCCACTTTCACGAGACAGGAGCCCGATGAGGCCATAGCAGGTGAGAGGCATGAGGGTTTGTTCGTTGGTACTTTTAGGACAGCGAACGATGAATGGCAGTTAGAATCACCGGAGACCAGTGAAAGGATCTCTATTGACAGAACACCACAAAACACAGAAAGCGAAGTGATTGGCATGTTCCGGGAATATAGCATTCTACCTCAGAAGATTAAAGAAAAACTTCCTTTCATGAGTTACGTGGATGTGCACCCAAGTCTAGGCCATAAGACGGAGTTTGAAAAACAGAGATATCTCACTACAGCTCGTGAGTTGTTTACACCTGGAAAGGACAGAGAATCTACAACTAAGGATAATACCACTTTTCGTCAGAATGATTTGATATCTTCAGTTTCCTATGAAGAAGGCAGAAATTTATATGATGAATTTGACAGAAGTGCTGATTTGGTTCGTGAACGCACTAGCACGGCTATGAGTAATGATCTACCTACATCGTCTTTCCAGGAGGTGACTCGAGAAGTTTCTACGCTAGAGGCCACTTCTGATTTTTATGACAGCGATGGTGAAACTTTGCGTGAGCATGATACAACAGCTGTTTCAGAGGTGCAAAGTAACCCTATTGAGTCGTCACGTGAAGAGACTCCAGAGTTGGGTACTACAGATGCAGTTGGTATTGAGAATTTATGTTATGACGAATCTGATTTTACGGATCAGATCATTGAAAACCAGCTAAAGGATTCATATGTTGATATGGAATCCCAGGATCATGCGTTGGATGAGCATGCAGTCACTGTTGGAGTAGAAGCGTGTGAAGATACTGTCAGACCAGCAATTTCTACCGTACCAGTTGAGCCATCCTTTGAGGTACCGAGCAGCAGTACCTTAGGTGTTGAGGTGTGCATTGATGAAAGCACACATGATGCTGCTTATCATGAGGTGAGCGATGACGGATCAGCGTCATATCATAGTGCATATGGTGAACAGGATATCTTGTATGGGGGTCGTAAGCTTCAGAATCCTCATCATTTGGTTGGGCAACTACATGTGGATGACACTATGATTGCTACCGCCCTTGAGCATTTTGACGTTGCTCGTCAGATGTTGACTACCTATGGTTGGAGTCCTCTTTTGACAGATGAGCACAGTGATAGTGGTTTTTCCCTTGCAGTAATACATGCACTCCGAGAAGCAATTGGAACGATGAAACAAAACTATCTAAAACTACTAGCAGACAGGGATTTCCTTCTTGAGTGGGATTGCATTTGTTATGATGCATGGAGGGGAAAGGAGGAGCGGATCGATGAGCTCACTCATGAGCTTGAGGTGACTAGGGACTCATTGCAGAGCATCCAGTTGGCTCTTCGAGAGTCGCAGTTACAGATTGAGAGGCTTACCGTGGCGTTGAGTTTAGCACAATCTTCACCACCTTTGGATATAGTACAGTCTTCCTTGGCAGCGGTTGGTGAGGAGTATACACCCATGGTTCATAGCAGTGTGGGAGATGTTGAGGATGTGGTTACATCCATCTCGGTCACAGGAGCAGTGGATACAGATAGGATGAGGGCCCTAGATGAGAGTTGCAGTGAGCCACGCGTTACACCAGGTCCTCTCGACATTAGTTCTGTGATAGGTGATGCAGGGCAGTTCATTGATAGTTCCTGTGACATGGTTGTTGATATACTGGAGAGTTGTGTGACAACCCTCGATACTTGTCCATCTTCACAGCAGATATTCAGAGTCTCATCCAGTTGGGAGAGTGGTACTTATGATGATTTGTTTCCCTCTCCTGGAAGCAAATCACTCTTTTCATCCGATGCAGTTGACTATGATCGGCAGCTGGTTGAGCCAAGTCAGGAGTACAACTCAATTTATTATTCCAGCGATTCAGAGATGGATGATTCAGATCAGGATGGAGTGATTGTGCAGTTTGTGAACAATCCATTATTTGAATTTGATGGTGGTTTGGTCTATGATAATCCACTCTTCGAGTTGGAGGCTGATCGTACTCTTGATACTAGTTTCAGGTTGGGTGATAATCGTAGTGTTTGGGATTGTTCCAGTGCATCGCAATTCCAAACAAGACTCACAGAGGAGTTTAATGAGGTGTACACGGTGAGGGGTGCTTATAGTTTTTCCTTTGATCCACTTGTACATGATTCATATTCGATGCATAATACTTGTGCACAGGGTGATTCTCTCGGTACAGTCGAGGGGAGTAATTCATATTTGTGTGCAGAGTTACCATCTTCACAAGATGGGGTTGGCAGCTGCAGGTACTTGACTCAGCAGTTTGCGGGGTATTACTTGCAGGGACAGCAGTCCGTTTTACATCATGCCGATATGTATTTGATAGGGCTTGATACTTCTATGTCGCAGATTCATACAGGTACATGGTTACAGGGTGACTATGGTATTAGTCGGCATGATGGTTTGGACAGTTATCACATCCATGAGTATTTAGCAGAAGACAGGGAGAGATTCAGGATAGTAGATGCTTCTAGAGGTTTTTATCTCTGCATGACGGATGGATGTGGATTCATATTGTATTGGGATCCCGGTGGCGACAGCTTTGGCACTGAGTATTGGATGGGTCCCATTGGGTTACTTCACTATTCTCAACATGGTGAAGTTGGAGGCAGTAGAGCGCGCACAGAACCCGAGGAGGATCGCCACTTACGCATTTTCACTCGGTTTGGGGATCCGTGTATCGCTGGCGCAGCTTGAGTTTTGTTGATGCCACAGAGACAGCTTCTGATGTGTGGGACATTTCACACAGCTTTTCTCCTTTTGGGGCCTATGGAATGGAGTTTGTTTTGAAGTGAGATTAAGCCAGTCAAGCAATTTTAGGGGAGGGCGGATCAAGCCATGTTCCCATTACTTTTGGCGAAAGCATCGCTGATCGTGGGAGATTGGCTTCCATCATGAGACTGTAGGATGACAGAGTGGTTAGAGGGTTAGTCGCCGAGCTTGGCCTCAAAGATCGATTGGCAGCTTTGATCAATTGGCTTCACTCGCTCATCTGTAGGACTTTTGCAGCACTGCTATTTTAGCGCCTCGGCAGTGTGGGACCCCTGCTATTTTTAGCAGTATGAGATTGGCAGCGTTCGGAATCACTTCAGAGTTCGTCAGCTTCAGACAGATCAGTCATCGGACGAATAACGAGGGAGATATTAATATTTAATTATATTAATTAAATATTAATTATTTGATGAATATAATATAAAGTTATAATATTTTAATTATAACTTAAGTGATTCCTTTTGAGGGGGCGCCCAACATTAAAAGGGGCCAGTTGACGATTAATTTAATATTAAAATATTTGACGGAGACTATTGAAAAATTAAAAGAGTTAAAATGTCAAATATTTAATATTTCCCTATCTTTAAGGAAATCGCACTTTTGTGCAATAAAGAGGATTTGCCTTGGTTTCTGAGTTATTATGACATTTGATGAATTGAAAATTTGCCAGTCTTTGCCAGAGGACGAAGACCTTAGGGTTTGAGTTCGATATTCGTTGGAGAACGAGCCATCTCCATTGAATCAGTTCAGAGGGTGTGAGATATCACCCGATTTACTGCCAGAAGAGGTTTTCTCATTCAGAGTAAATCACAGAGCTTCATAGCTATTGATCTACAGAGTACCAGAGATTTTATTCTTTCAGAAGAACACCAAGCATCAGGGCGCACCATTCCAGAGGGTTTATTATATTGATATTCTGGAGACTTAAAGAGGAGGGCTGTACAAATCATTTATTGCAGGCTGCAGCCGTACCAGTCACAGCAGGCCGTACATCTGAGGGGAGTCGTCCTTATTCAGGAAGTTGGGTTAATAAAATTCATTCAGAGATTACTTATCTGTGGCGCCTATCTTTTCACTCCAGGAGACTACAGAGAAAGCCGTGTTTTTTTATTTATATTTATTATTGCTGTTATGAGCTTGGCCGTACCAGACTGTACCAGGCCGTACTTGCTTGGATGGACATGTTTCTTCATCTACTGAGAAACGCCTTTCATAAGAGCTTCAAACATTTATCAAAGGGAGCGCCAACTTACTGGGATTTATCTGGCATCAGCATTCAGAGGGAGAACATCTTTACTTGCAGCCATACTGTCCAAATATCAGATCTGATTGCTGCTTTTACCAGGTTTCATTACATCATTGTATTTTCATTTGCATGCAACTGGAGTCTATTGTATTCATCTAAAAAGGATAAATAATAGTCTGTCTCTAATATTTACCCTGAATATCATTGTTATTGAAGTAGATTTATTTTCATTGAATTTATTTCATATTTCAAGCAAAATCGTACCAACTCATTTAATGTGCAAAAACATCAAAAACAAGCAAAAAACTCAAAACCTTCAGAAAGTCAAACAAAACTTTCAGATTCAGGATTAGGGGAAACTTAGGGTTTCTACAGAGTATGTCGTCTCTCCGGGTCCTGGATTTTCCACAGACGTCCATCCTATCATTGCCTGAAACCTTGGGATGCTTGAAACATTTGGTTTGCCCGAATCTATAGAATACCCCCATCAAGAGACTGCCCAATTCTATTACTGCTCTTACGAATCTCCAGATACTCAATCTTAGTGGATCTGGAATTAGGGAACTGCCGTCCAAAATTGATAAGCTTAGCTCTCTGAGAATCCTGGACATTCTAAATTGTAAATATTTACAGTCAATACCATGTAGAATCTCAAAGCTTATGTCTCTGGAGTACTTTGGTGCAGTTGGTGCAGCAAATGCATGGATAAGATTCAGTCCAAATAAGATTAGAAGAAATCTGCCTTCAATAAATGATTTGGGCAATTTAATACAACTCAAATGTTTGAAGCTTGAAAACAACGAGGAAACAATCAAGGAACATTAGCAAGAATGAAACAAATGGAATCATTGTACTTGTGTCTAGCAAAGATGGAAAGCTTACCACATGACATAATTGCATTGTCAAAACTGAGGAAGGTCTGGTTAATGTGCCCTCAACTAAACAAAGTGGAAATTACATCTAGTCGATTTCACCATTTGAACTACATTAACTTGAGCCATTGTAATATGTTAACACAATTACCTGACTTGCATAAGATTGCCAGTCTTACCCAACTACACATTGTTGCTTGCTGCAACCTAAAGATGTTACCCAAAGAATTTGGTGAGAGGGGAGCATTTTCTAAGCTGGAGGTGTTTTCATTGGTTCAGCTACACAAGCTACAAGAGTTGCCAGCAGTGGAGGAAGGAGCCATGCCTTCACTTACAACCTTTATACTAATGCAGTGTAAGGCATTGAAGATACTTCCAGAGAGTTATTGGAATCTTCAGAGACTACAGAAAATAAGAGTATATGGTTGCTCAATGGTTCAACAATACTTAATCCAGACGAACACAAAGGTGCAAATCGTGACAATGTCTACCTCAGACACTGAAACATTGCTGCTGCAGTGGGAAGAAATGTTCAAGAGAAGAGAATGTAAGCAACATGGTGAATTTTGGACATGCGATGCCTTTGAATTTTTGTATGAAACTTTCCACGTCCTAGCTTACTGAGAATCTTTTTTTGTTTTAACTGTCTATGGAGGAAAATGATTATTTCTACTGTATTACTGAAGCACAAGAGAAACTACAAGACCACCTTTATGTTTCCGATGTGATGGAGAGGTCTGGTTCTTTATTTCCCTGCTCCACTTTATTCTCAGTCCCTTCTTTGTGAGTTGCATCCTGTCTTTGAACAAAATGAGAAGAAACATTAACATTTGATGCCTCCTGATTTTCTGTGCCTACGAGGGGTCCCAGTATTGCTTTAAACTGTTTGTTGCATTAATTAGATTAATGTTCAAAAGTATTTTACAATGATAACAAGGGGTAGAGTGTAATAGTGTGATTGTCTCAACAAAAATTCTTATTTTGTATCTTAAATTTGATGATCATTTACATGTAAAAATATATAGTTTTTTTTTTTAATTTAAAGGGGTCAATGCTTTTGACCCAGAGAGACCTCATCCTCAATTTAAACATTCAACAATTACACTCCAGTGGGGTTTGAACCTTGATGGCAAGAACAACACCACAACAACTTAACCATCATACCATGCCACAATTGACATTACATATGAAAGTATTAATATTTAATAATAAACATAATATTTTATACTAGATACCAGAAAAATCTACTATTTTAAGTTTCAACCATGTGATAGAAATAAGCAACAAATTATTTAATGTTATCTAGATAGATATCCGGTATTCAGAAGGGCCCCAAATTTATGTTATGTCAATATGCTCAGCCCACACCATAAAGGTGTACAGCAGACCAAATGGTTAACATTATCTCAAGATGTCATTTTAAAAACATCTGTAACAAGCCAAGGTTTATCTAACATTAGATA
>VDFB02107095.1:0-10478 GCA_007258455.2 Sequoia sempervirens
AGGGGTACATCCAAGACCAATATTTTTTATTGCTCGCGTCTTCGAAATGATAGGTATTATAAGCCCATTGTCATTTCTCCCAAGTCTTTGGTTTTTGTCATAGCCCATTGCGAGCATCATTTGTAGACCCCTACTTCTGTCATCCACTAGTAAATCATCTATTGGTATTTCATCTTGATATAGCATATGAGATGGATGCCTCAATAGCCCAATAACTTCTTGGCCAAGATCTCCCCAACTTGTAAAGAGTTGGGATAGTCTTCGAGTGTTTGGGATGTGGGAGGCTTCATTTATTCGCAGTCAGGTGATCACGGGGAGATTGTAGTAACTCTCCTACTACAAAAGCATTTTTAGGGATCATGTAGTTTCCACAACCGTTATCTTGGATAATGACCTTAATGTTAGAGATGGTGGGAATGGTGGGAGTGACGGGTGTCTCTATCGCAAAAGTGGATGTGAGAGTGGCGGGATCAATGTATGGTGTAGATGGGCCATCATCATTTTTTGGTACTTGGGGGATTTTATAGTACTTTGCTTCAAGGATTTTGCAATAGGAGAAGGGTTCAGGATCTCTGTGGATGGTGACTTCTTGTCCCTCATGTGTGAATTTCACACATTGATGAAAAGTTGACGCTATTGCCTTCATTGCATGGATCCATGGACGTCCCAGAAGGATGTTATATGGTAAGTCGAGGTCTAGGACCTGACAAGTGGTTTCCATGATGGATGTCCCTACTTGAATAGGGATTTTTATTGTGCCCTGGGACACCCTTTCTTGATCATCATATGCTCTTATTGTGATACCCTTTCCTTTTTCGATAGAATCTTTTGAGATTTTTAATTGTTTGATGAGCTTGAGAGAACAAATATTCAAGCCTGCACCTCCATCCACCAAGACCCTTTTGACTTTGATTTTTTGTACTATGAATTCTAAGTGGAGCGGACGGTTGTGAGATGGTTGAGCGGGGAAATCCTGGTCAGAGAATGTGAGGAGATTTGGCGTAATGATATTTTAGACCATAGCTTGGAATTGTTCCGCATCAAGATCTGCGAGGACAGTGGATGAAGCCAGCGCTTCCTCAAGGATTTTCCTATGGGCAGATGAGATTTTTAGTAGCTCCATGATGGAGATTTGTGCTAGCATTCTTTTGAGCTAATCTAGGACATTGTCGCCATTGGGGACAAATCTAGATGCAGGGACTCTATTTGGCTGGGATGATCCTGCAATGGTAACTTTGTCGCCGCTTGTGGTGACTCCACAATCGGCATGGGCGCCTTTGATGGTGATGGTTGTACAATATTCATCTAGGGAGGCGACGACAGTTTCATACACATGATTCAAATTTGTGTGGGTGCCTTTCCCCTTATCAGTGTTATTATTATTCCCTTTATTGCCATGGTTAGGCATCAGATTCGTGTATATCTTAAGGTCTTGGTTTCCTATTAGTTTGTTCCCACATTTATAATTCTTTTGATCGATGAGATCTTGAATTATGTTTTTAGCCCTCATACGACTTTTAAGTGAATGCCTTTAATTTTATGGAAGTCCTACGAAGTTGATTCTCATTATACCAAGGAGGTTTCACATCTGGTTCTTGGTAATTCTCATAGGTGGGAGCTTTGATGAATTTTTCATTTATCAGCTTCTTCATGATGACTTCAAGTGGTTCCCCCAGAGCGGTGTACTTTCACTTGGGGTAATTATTATTTTTTGGGGTGGTCCACTTTGATCATTGACACTGTTAATTGTCAGATTATTGTTTGGTTGTTGTGTTGCTTGATGAATTGTTTTGGGTGTTGGATTTGGATTTGTGAGATTATTGGGTGTATTTTGAGTGCGAGGAACCCACTTGATGACAACTTTGAAGTGTTTTATGTTACCTATTTTGTTCCTTTCCCACGTGCGAGATTTATCATTGTAATTGGTGGGTGGGCAGTTGTTTTGTTGTTTGGGGTATGAAGTTGATCCTGTGGGTTGTATCATGAGGGCTCATTCGATGTTGAGCGCCTTGGAGATCAACTGGTCATATGTGGTGATCCCTTGTACCTTGAGATGAAACTCCCAGAGGTCGTCAAGGTTGGATATAATGGTGCAAACTTGTTGTTCTTAGAGACGCTGGTCCATTTGCTCACGATTGCCCTTGGATGCGCCATCATTGTACAGGAATGAAGTGAATGATTCTGTTCTTACCTTGTTTCAAATTTGAGAGTTCTTCTAGGCCGACATGCATTACAATATTGCATGCATAGTTTTTAATGAATGCATCTATAATTTCTTGGAATTTTTTGATGCTGTGCAGTAAGCGAGAGAACCATTCCATGGCATTATTGAAAAAATAAACTCTAAAGGAATAGTGCATAGGATAGGAATCATTGTATCGCGACTTCCATGCATGAACCCTAAATTCCACGATGTGATCTTCGGTTTCCCTCCCATGATATTTGTCAAACTTGGGGATCTCAAATCCCTTGGGTAATGGTTTCATCACAAGGCTCCTGTCAAATGGATAGAGACACAAGTTGCTTGGTGTTTTTGTGGTTTGCCCTGATTGAAGATCGAGCACTTGTTGCGAGAGCAACCTGATTTGTGTCGTTACATCATTTTGTGGATTAGGGGGTGGGATGAAGGTGTTCTAGGGTGTTTTGATTGTGGGTTGGATGGGTGGGTTGGTTGGTGTGTTATTTGATGGTATTTGCATACTCTATCGAGCTAGATATGCTTGCACTTGCTACTGTATAAATAATGTTTGTTGTTGTTCCTATTGTGCTAAGATTTCCTATTGTTGAGTTTGCTATTGTGCTTGTTGTTGGGCTACCAATTGGGTTGCTTCTTGCTGCTCTTGATATTGTTTTATTGCTTGCTAATATGCCTGTAGTTGTGCTGCTTGTTTTTGTGCAAGAAGTTGTGTTTGTGCTTGTGCTTGATATTGGGCGTGCGCTTGAGCTTGGGCTTGGGCTTGTGTCACTTGTTGTTGCAATAGAATTTGGGCTTGGGCAGCCTTTTGTGCTTGTAATGCAGCTTGGGCTGCTTGAGCAGCTTGTGCGGCTTGTTGTTGTTGTTGCAATAGGGCTTGGGCTTGTGCGGCCTATTGCGTTTGTTGTGCAATTTGGGCAGCTTGAGCATTTTGCACTGCTTGTGCGGCTTGTTGGGCAACTATTTGTGATAAATTGGAGTTTGGTGGTGGTGGGGGTGGTGGTGGATTCATAATGGCGTTTGTGGTGGTGGTGAATGGTGATGTCATGTTGGTGGTTTGAGTGGTGAATGGTGTTGTTGTTGTAGTTGGTCCTTGAGAGACCATGCTTTGAGATGTTAAGGGGATGGTTGATGATGTCGTGACTGCTTATGTAGTTGTCATTTATTGTTGCGATATCGATGACAAGTTTTGAGAGTTTGGCCTAATGCTTTGATTGGTGTTTGGAATGTTGGTTTGATTGATATTTGGTAAAGGTGGAAGCCCCAAGCCAAGTAGAGGTGTGGATAATGGTGGTAATGGTGGAAGAGGTGAAAATATGAGGAATGTGAGTTCTTGAGAAAATGATGTGGTGTCAAAAATGCCCCCAGGTCCGAACATGTCACCTTCCTCTTGTGAATTTGTGAGGAGAGAAGTTTGAGGTGTTGCGTGGAAGGATGATGATGATGGATCATTATGGAAAGTGAGAGGGACATTCTTATGTAACGGACTTTGGGGTATGTTTTGTTCCAAGATGGTGTTTGCATCCAAGTCTTGATTACTAACAAGGGGGTGTGTTTGAATAGCATTAAGAAATGCATTTCCATTATTAACATTGGGTTGGGTTGGAGCAAAAGATGTTATTTGCAGAATGTTTTGAGTGATGTTTTGGGATGGGGGTGTAGATGAGATGGGGAGTGTGGATGAAATTAGAGGCATAACCTCCAAAGATGGTTCCACTATAGAGCTCACGTCAAAATCGAAAGGTAATTTAGCCCCTTGTTTTGCTATTTCAAGCATGTATAGTGAAGGGTTAAGCCTCATCATGATGTCGATGATCTTATGGTTTTCTGGATTTTGGAGCATTTCGGTTATTTCTTCATGCGACATCCCAAAGGTAAGATCTTCTTCTTGAATTTTGTCTTGTGGTTTTTGTGATGATGAGATAGTTAAAGGATTTCTTGATTCGATAGGATTCATTTCGATGTTTGTTTGGCTTAGGTCACTTGAAGCAGGTGTTTCTTTGTCAGCTTCCATGTTCTTCTTGTATTGAGATCTAGTTTGAACCATAAAACAAGGATCAATTTTCAAGAATATGGGAGATGAATCTCTAGTTCTTTGGATTGATCTTTATTTTATGCACAAAAGAGAAAATTTTAGGATATCTTGAGGATCAAAAGGTGATATGACGATGATGCAAGAGATGGATGATGTGGATTTTTTGATCTTTTGGTAAATATTGAGGGGAATGCTAGAATTTTAGGACTTTTGGATACAATTTTGGATTTTGATTTCTTGGATTTTCTCTTTGGGATTGTCCCTCAATTTGATTGATTTTGGTTTGTTTTGATTTGAAAAATAATCCTTAAGATGTTGGATGATTATCTAAGGGTAGATTTTTTGTTCAAAGGGAGATAATTTGAATCATGTGTAGGGGAGAAGGGATGCATCTACTCCACACCTATTCAAAACAATATAATAATTTAACCAAGCATATGAAGAAGGATGCATCTACATATACCTAGCTAAACAAGATGGTTTGATAATTTTGACTAAGCATATGCAAAATGATGCATCTACACATACCTAGCCAAAGATGATTGGATAAAGATTTCAAGGATTTTGTCTCAAGGATTTGATGATTTTGATTTTTTCCAAAAAGCCTAGCATGAAGGATAGTTTCAAGATTTCTCAAAAGATGATGGTGAGATGATTTTTGGTTTGGCGTTTGAGGGGTGGGTGAAAAAAGATTTTGATTTCTTTTGATCCTAGGATGAACCTAAAAAATACACTTTGTTTACCTAGACCTCAGTATTGAAGAACATGCAATGCTTCTATAGACCTTCACACCCAAGAAGTGGTTTAATTTGAGCATACATTTCCGGATTTTGAATCAAGGGCTTTCATTTTGGGATTTGACTTTCTTGGAAATCGTGAGGTTTCAACATATGTGAGAGTCCATTTTGTTATCTTTGCTTAGTGACTTTATTTTACCACAAACACTTCTTTGATTAGGTTTCCAAACTAGATGTCCAATGTCTTAATTTCTTCGAATCCCACAAAGTATGTTATGTGGAAATTTGATGAATTCAAGGAAAGGGTTACCTATTGTTTAACTTTAGTAGACAAATTGAGAGATAATCCAAGTGTTTAGAAACCTCTAAGGATAGAATCCCAAGGGCAAGCAATAACACATGAATTGGGTCAATTATATTTGTCTCCTAAAGGGTTTGAAATTTTGATGATGATGTTTAAGTGTTTGTTTCCACATGTTTTCTAACAAGCAAAGCATTTCGTGAATCCAAATGCTAGGTACAACCCTATGGATATGAAAAGACTATATTTGTTGAGTCCCCACTTGGACAAGTCCCGCCACACTTATCTTAGCTAATGGTTAGATGCTTGACCCCACTGCCTCCACCTATTAATTCTCTTATACACGGCAGCCAAGCATCAACACCCATGAAACTCTCATGACATGCTTTCCATTTCTACTAAAAGACCGTAAAAGTGTGGGGCAGCTTCAGAACAACTATTCTTGCACCAACAAATAGATCAAGGATTTTGGAAATTCTAAAACATGTAGTTTTAGGACTTTATGTTCGTGAAGATTGGACCCATACGGCGAGTCCTTTTCGCATCCATCTTGCTCCGAGCCAACCGCATGATACTAGCCTTTGTTCCAGTACCCACTTTTATATCCCGGTTGGAAATACTCTTGGCTTTAGAGTGTTACTGGTTGGGTCGTTCCCTTGGGTGAGTACTTTTCCCCAAGGTAGGCCCTCTAAGATAAACAAAAGTGAGTAAAGATAATATATGTAACTTGATCATTCTTTGTTTGGAACACAAAGAGAGAGAGAATGTACGCAATAATGCTCTACTCACAATGTTTTGTTCAATTTTAAACCCAAAATGAAATGTGGAGGTGATTGCTTTATCTCAACCTAAAATCACAAAAAAAGGCCTTTTGATTCTCAAGATCGCTATAAAGCGTGAGAGAAGTGCATACATCATTTTTTAATGAAGTTAGCTTAAGTAAGCCATCATGAAAAGAAAGTTGCACTTGTTCATTTTAGAGCTACAAAGAAATTGTGAGTTCTTTTTAAAGCACCAAAAGAAAAATGAGAGTTGTTTTGTTTAATTGTTAACCAAAAAACAAACTCTAGTAAGTTGTAGTCCTAATGCTCATTTTAAGCCTTTGCAAAAAATTGAAAAGGTTCTTTTTAAAAGCCCAAACGAAATTAGTATCCTAAGTAAGAAGAGATAATAGTTTCCTAAGAGTGTTAAACAAACACTAAAGTGTTTAAAAACACTTTGATTTTGTGAAATACCATCATCATGTTTTTCTTTCTTTTGTTTTTAATTGATCCAACCTACAAGGAAGAAGATCAGTCATATTCTTCAAAACACAAAGGTTAAAAAGTAGAAAACAGAAGATAAACTTATCATTTGACAAAAGGCACGTGCTAAAATTAAATTCCAATTTTTTACTCCCTGCCAGTGGCGCAACTCATGACTACGTCGCTGTTTGATTTTTCCAGCGGTGCTGTATAGCGCCGCTTACCAGTTAGCAGTGCTTTGTACCCAAACCAGTGAGCTCAAATGTGTCGTCGTTTTCACTAGCGTCACTGTTTAAAATTCAAATTCAAAAATTTTAGGTAGGAAGGCTAAAACATCGTAGTTTGGACTTTCTAGCGGTGCTATATGGCGACGCTGGAGAGTCAACGGTGCTGAAAAGTGACGCTGAACCTGTAAACAAAGAAAAATGCGTGAATTTGATAAAAAAACATGATTGAAAAGTGAGATTTCCCTCCTTCTAGCGCCAAAATGTCGAATCCCAATCCTAATACCTGCAAAACAACATGAACAAACACATTAGAATATAGAATGCAAGCAAGAACAAGGATTCCCCATGGAATCCATTTACAAAGTTCAAATTAGGAAAAGCAATGAAAAATACAATTGAAATGACAATAAAAGAGAGATTGAATCCTAATTAAACTAGCAAATTCATGATCCCATGGGGGAATTGGTGCCAATTTGATGTGAAAATTGGCCCTTTCCCAATTCCTATGATGCGAGCTTGATGAATATTGATAATTGATCCACTTTGTTGATGCTTGATAGTGAGTGCTCCAATGGAAAAAGCACATAACCTAGCTAAGATTCAATGGATGAGATTTGCTATCATTTGAGCATAAACAAGTTTACTCAGAATTGTGGATGATGAAATAATAAGGATTAGCCTCTCTATTTTATAGAATGAGGTGGTGGTGAATGTCAAAATAGAGAGCAATGGGACTGACATTCAGCCAATGGCAGATGACACTTGTCAACCTATGGAGTGGATGGAGGATGTGCAGTTTTGAGGATTGTGCCAATGCGTACCCTATTTTTGAATTTGAATTTATTGAGAATGACATGCAAGAGGGAAAGAAAGAATGCATTGAGGTACCATATCCAAGGAAAAGGACATGTAGAGAGATTAATCACTTGCTTGTTGGTTCTTTTTAATGTCAACAGTTTTGAATTCAAACTTGAAGTCCCAAAAAGTGCCTTGTTGAGGAAAATAGAGATTTAATAAATCAATTAAATCTATTTTCATATGCAAGTGGTAAAAGCTAGAGGATGGGACATGAGAAGAGATTATATTAATCAAAGTTAATTAATTTAATGAAGGGGGTTAAATGATGTGACCTATTTGTCTTAAATTTGTGGATTTACATAAATCAAATATGAGAAGGATGTGACAAGGGATTAATTAAATAAAGATTTTGATTTATTTAATTAAAAGAGATGATGTTAGATTAAACTAAACAAGGTTTTAATTTATTTAATTTAATAGATAGAATTTAGAGATTTAATAAAATAAAATAAATTATTTAATTAAATAGGATAATTAGATCAAAATGGTTAATTTAATTATCGAGAAGAGGTGACTTAATTAGATAACTGATTTATTTAATTAAGAGAGGAATATTGACGAATTTAATCAGATAAGGGTATTTGATTAAATGGTTAGATCGAAGGATGATTCAGGATGCAATGATGTTAGTGGTTAGGATCAGATGCATAATGTCAATCGGTACATTTTACGTGTCTACAATCATATTATTCTAAATTTGAATATTTGAATTCAAATAATGGAATATTCCTCCAAACACTTTCTTCATCTCACAGTTAAATTAAATATTACAAATATTTAATTTAACACATTTTTCTCATTTCATGCATAATTAAATATTTAAAATATTTAATTACCTTGCATTTTCATCTCTCACACATAATTAAATATTAAATATGGAAACTTCTAAATTCATTGTCACATGTAATTAAATAAATTTAGTTATTTAATTATGGGATTTATCTTCAACTACAAAACCAACTCATAACTAAAGATGACAAATGACAAGCTGCCTCTATTTTTGAGTGAAAGGTTTTGTGGGAAAGAAACATCTTCCATTATTCTCTCAACCTTCCATCTTTTTTTCAACTTCTAGAATCTCTCACCATTCATGTTGACAAGCTTGATTTTAACCGTTGATCACATTAGCCAATCAGAAGCTTTCAAAAACTCTATAAATACCCCTGCAAATCCAAGCATTGGTTACACACACATACACATGCATTAGAGACATGCGATTAACATTTTAGCATTATCGTTATTAGCTTTAGCTTCATAATTGCATAATTTTACATTCTAGCAATCATGTTTAGTTTAAGCATGTTAATCATATCTTAGCATAACATGCATTCATCTTTAATCTCATTCTCTAGGAAGACTGTTTGTTGAGCCTAGCACACAATCTGAGAGCAAGCTAGAATCAACAAAAACACTGGAGATAGAGGACAATGGGACGTCATTGAAGAAATTGTTGTTTTAAGAGTTTGTTTATCTTTTAATTAGTTTTCTTCAATATAATGTCCTATTGGTGTGTTTGATTTAATTTTGAATCTACATTTGTTGTGCACTTAATTTCAACCACACAGGATCACTAAGGTATTCATCAATAGTTAGCTTAGGTTGGTTAACCATTCCTTCCTCAAGGGAAGGGCGAGAGTGAACTTCCATGTTGGATTACAAAGAGCCACCATTAGTGGGTGGATTCAGAGGATGTTGAGGTTGACCAACTTGGGTTTGCTATACCTCCATGAGTTTCTTTACTTGTGATCGGGTAATGGGCATGAAAATGTAGGTGAATAGAAGACTAAGATGACACTAAGCCCTAAGATGCACTTAAGCGATGGTGACCTAGATGATTAATTAAAGGATTGATAAGATGATGGATTGATTGGTTGGATGATCGATAGGATGATTATGGATTATTGATTGGATAGGATTGGGTTGGATTGATTGATTGGATTAGATCGATACGATTAACTCCAAATTAGATTTAGAAGCTCAACTGGATGATGTAGGATGATGTCGATAGGATTAGATGATGAAAAAGGATGATTACGGTGTAAATCCACCTTGAGATGGAAGTATATTGATGAGGTCGTGAATGATTACTAACTCAGGATGGATGATAGTCCTAAGTATGGATGATAATGATTAGGCTCAGTTACCTAACCCATTTAGATAAAAAGTCCCTAATTGGATTTCTACGGGATTTGGATTGATGAATTGATGCTTGATATGCTACCTAGGGATGTCCTAAGATGAACCTATGTGATTAGATTTAGGATTTGATGACTTTTGAAAAATGTGGATGCGTGGAAATGGAAATTACAAACAAATGGTTGATGATAAAAAAAATTGATCACAAGAATCGACTCGGAACGATGCAGGCTTTTAGTGGCTAGAAGCATTCACTCTTTGGTTTTTGAATGGAAAGTGAATTTTCCTCTATGTAAGGTGGGTTCACCCTTCTAGATCATAGGGTCACCTATCTAAAATTTTGTGGGCTCGCCCTTGCGTATAGCAGGATTTCCTATCAAGGTTTCATAGGTTCGTCTATGTATTGAACTATATAGTCAAGGTTTACAGGGTCAGCAAAACAGACAACGAATTCACCTAAACATGAATACATACAAATGGGCGACTGTGAGATCACCTCTCTAGAAACAAGTTTTCCTATCTAGGTTGCAAGATTGCCCCCATCTTCAGATATATGGACTAAGAGTACAAATGCCTATCAGGGGAGCATAATTGCCTATTCCTTCAAGTGTATAGACATGAATGGTATAGAATCAAGAGTAGATTATCCTATCAATGACATGTCATCACCTTTTTCCTCAAATGTATAGACAAAAGGGTAAAGACTCAAATGCGGGATCACCTCTGTGGAGAGTGGGTTCACATAT
>VDFB02107096.1:0-18252 GCA_007258455.2 Sequoia sempervirens
TTGGATAATGAAAGCCATCATCATCTTCTCGAGGTGTTATCAACTTATGTTTACTTTCCACACAACGAACCAACCAATATTCTGTTTGCTTTTCATTCCCCTCAGGTGCAATAACAACATACACATGTCCTGCCAACAAAATTTGATTTAATAACTTGTGTATATCCATATAAATAATTTAGTATTACAAAATAACTTAATAAAGTGAAATAAAATAAAATAAATTGAATTAAAATTACCTTCTTGTACAAGGTCTGAAACACATTCATAATCTTCAGATGCAAACAATTGATCATTTTATTCAATAGTTCTTTCATATTGATTATGTGCTTTTGTAGGTGTCAACGATCTTTGCTCCCACTGTTCAACCCATTCTGTATTTTCACAAGCTTCCCAATCTCCTGAGATACAAAACTGGAAAAAACATGCAAGCTCCCTTATCCAAATAGTCCATGTGCTTGTTGTCGCACTCCTAAATGAATGCCATTTAGTAGATCCACTAATTGTCTCACAATCAACTCTAGATACAATGTTCTCTTCTTCCACCAACCAAAAGAATCGATGAACTATAGAGTAATCCTCGAACAGTGCAAATGATCTTATTACACACCAATCCACAATCTCATGTGCATTTTTTAAATTTTACTGATCACTCAAATTTTAATTGTTCTCTAGCAAAATTCTTTTTGACCTGCCTTTTGACTTCATCATGTTCTCCTTTACCATGCCCAACTTCAAAAAACTCCATATATGTTGGACATTAAGTTCCTTGTGAACCCTACTTAACCAATAGAACATTCTAGCATTTTTGAACTGCCTCATACAAATATCTGACCATATGAAGTGTTCTTTCATATGGATTCCTCTTTTCTCTTAAATTTTTATAAAAGTATAGTAAAAACAATATTGAACAAACTCGATGAGTGTGCTTAGGTTGTCACTCGGAGAATAAAGAAAATGATACTCCCTCGAAATTTTTCTTGATTCCCTCAGTGCTATCATCTGCATGTCTATAAACAATATGAACAAACATAGCTACTTGCACTGAATTATACTATTGAGATTGAATTTCCTCTTGCAGAGCGAGAGTATAATTCTCTGCAAAATTAACCACTAAAAGTATAGTACTAATTGGAAATGTGTTTCTACATGTGAGAAGTGGCCATCAAGCCATCAAGCATGTTGATGCATGACATATTTTGAGCTAATTTTATTATTAAATTCACTCATAAATTAATGCCACTAACTTTTGTAACTAAATCACAACGTTTTCCTATTTTTCCATCTTTTAAAATATAGTGAACATTCTTAAATCTTTTAACATCTACTAATTGTTGTACAAAATCATTATCAACACTTTCATGCATACAAATTCTTAAGAATGAAAGATTTCCATAGTTAATGCATTGTCGAAATACAAGAACTTAAATAAAATAATTTATCATTAGATTTTCTAAAAGTAAACTTAGAATAAACTCTCTTGTGCTTTAGAATTGGCATATCAATACCCTGATCTGTCTAATGTGTTAGTATGCAAAGGTGCAAAGTATATATCGAAAAACATCATAAAAATAATGAAATTGAACATGTATTTTACAACAACAAGATATTCATTGTTTATTAATTTTTACATACCAGGGTTTACATTTTTCAAAAGACCTTTGACTTATTTCAATATTACCAGGTAACACTGAATCGCTACAAAATTTTCTATAAAATTCAGTTTGTGTTGTATCTAATAGGTGTTTTGGGTGAGGATCGCGAACTTTGGACCCCACCCTTAATTTTAAAACATCTCTAGCATTAGATGAAATCCTAGTATTATTATGCCAATATTTTTCGATCAAAGATTCAACATTCAATTTTATATCAGACCTCGGTAGTCGTCCACTGAAACTCCAACATTGATTGATAGGATCATTTTCTATACTTTCTCTTCTTTTTTCCGCTCTTAGTAATGTTTTAGGATGTATTTTTAAAACTTCACTAATATTGTTTACCATTCTTTTATTTAAAGTTGCTTTGTTAACTATAGCAGTAGTTATAGCTCTTCTTGCTGCGTTTTGATCTTTAGATCGACTATTTTTCCCAATAAATTGAATGGCACTAGCAACAGTAGACATAGCATGTTTTAATGATTGATATTTTATTTTTGGTTTAACATAAAGACCTAACCTATTCATTACTTTCCTAATTTTTTGCATTCTCATCAATTGCATCATTAATTGACATTGAAATGCAATTTTTTTACGATAAAAGAATTTGGTGTATATTCTATTTGCATGTGTTCTTATTTGCCTCCAAGAAATTTGACCAGGAAGATTATCGAAAACACCACTTCCAATTTTTAAAAAAGTATTTTCATTAAATTCAGCATCACATTCTAGATTTTCGTCTTCATTTTCATCAACAAGCGGGTTTTCATTTTCATTTCATTTTTTTCATTTCATTTTCATCTTCATCTTCATTCATTTTCAACATCTTCATATTCATCTTCATTTTTCATTTTCATTTTCATTTTCATCTTCATTTTCATCTTCATTTTTCATTTTCATTTTTTCATTTTCATCTTCATTTTTCATTTCATTTCATTTTCACCTTCATTTTTCATTTCATTTTCATTTTTCATTTTAAAATCACAGGTAAGAAAATAGATAAACAATTTTCACGGCGCACAGCTTAAAAGATTTTTCTTTTAGTTTTCAACAAATTCAATAAAGGTTAGTTTCTCACGAGAATATAGTCAATGTAACATCATTAAGTCCGGTACCTTGTAAAACTACATACCAAATTTACCATTTCACTAACATGTGTGGATTTGAAGGCGATACTGGATTTGTGCATGAAACATTCTCCATAGCATTAAAAGGAGGTTGAAGACATAGTAGGACTTGTTTGTATAATCATATTCTTCTCTAAATCGACTCCTTGCAAATTAACTTCATCTACAACCATGGTATCCTCAATGTTTTCATCTTCAATAGTTGTTGAATTGTTTGCTCCACCATCATTCATTGATTTCATTCTCATTCTTCTTTCTCTTTGTCTTTGTCTCTCTTTTTCCCTATTTGCTTCAACTTCTTGAGGAGTCAATGTCTTCCTTCTTTTATTACGAGCTTTATCTCCCATGATTATAAAATTCTCAAGCACAAATGAATGTTAATAGTGAAATTCTTCAAAATATTCAATCCAAATTGGAAGTTGAATACCTATTAAGACAAAATTCTTCCTCTTGTGTTCGTCAAAACAAGTAAAAAACTACCAAAATTCCACTTTAAAAATTAAGTTCTGACCTGTAAATACAATAGCTTATGGAAAATCATTCATTTTTAGTGCTCTCGGCCGTACATGCAAGTTGCAGACTTCATAAAACTTGTGCACAGTGAATTTAAATCATATAAACGGGATCCCATTAATAACACGGGATCCCGCTTCAAATGAATCGGGATCCCGATTATAAAACGGGATCCCGTTTATGCATAAGCGGGATCCCGTTTCATAATCGGGATCCCGTTCACCGACTTCGAACATCGAAGCCGTTGCTTAGTGAACGGGATCTCGTTTATTGAACGGGATCTCGTTTATTGAACGGGATCCCGTTTATGAAACGGGATCCTATTACGCTGACAACGGTCGGAATGTGGATCAAACGTAACAGGATCCCGATTAGTAAACGGGATCCCGTTTTATAAGCGGGATCCCATTTTTTTAAAATTTGAATTGCCTTTTACATTGTGGTCGGGTTTTTGCTTAGGTTTTTGGTTTGGGAAAATCATTGGAAGTCTGAACCTCAACCTTCAACCTGGTTTGACCTGCAAGTTGAAGGTCCTAACAATGTCAAAGAAAAATACCAACTTTGGACATATGGCTGACGACCTTTTTTGCAGAATTTTCTGATGAAATTAAAACCCATTTTAGATGAAACAATGCAGATTCTAAATATGTAATTTGTTTTGCAATTGGATTATTTTTTCTATTTTTCAATTAATTTCTAATAAAATTGGTCCATTAACTTTCAATATCAGAGTTTTTTACTATTTTAATAACTTTTGATCAACATAACATTTTGACAAACGGATTGCACGAGAACAAACTTCAGACAATTCTTTTCAATTTAAAAAATCAAAAAATGATAAGTTTAGGTCATCTGTCGTTGGTGCAGGGGCACCTTGGATTAACTCCTTCATGTTTGTTTGCAATTTTGGCTTGTACTGACTCTAGCCAAGTCAGGGTCTTGTTATTTGATTTGGACATTAGAAGGTCTTGCATTTGAGTGTGAAGAGTTAGTCATTAGGACTAAAATCTTCATTAGGTCATCATTAGTATTAAATTTTGCTTTATTAAACTTAGGACAACATGTTAAGCATTTAGTGTGTGTTAAAGCCACATCCTCATTGTTTGGAGATGCTAAAGGTCAGTTAAGGGGTTGTTAGCTCAGACTCAAGGAGTTAGTGTTCCTAAGATGAAGGATAATGGCGAGGTTGCAAGAATATTGCAAAAGTGCATGGCAACATTGTTAGGTTGCATGCAATTCAATTAGTTTGGATTCCCTTGAAATCAAGGATATGGAGGCGAGCAGTCTCCCCTTGAATAATGGAAAAGACTCCAAGATAGAGGTTTTGGCTCGTGGCAAGCAGTTAGAGATGATTGTAATCAAATTTTGTTGTGTGGAGTAAAAGGAGTGAACATATTTCTGCATTTTCTGTGTTTTGCTTGAAATCCCGTGTGTTTCAAAATAGTGGGAATTAAAAGGATTTGTAAATACAGTTGTATCTCTATTTTTGTGTTCATAGAATAGGTTTGGATCAATTCTCATTGTTTATTCAGGTTCTATATAATAGTTTTATTGATTTGAGTTCCTAGATTAGATTGTAGGTGGTTAATTTCCTGTGTTTTGAGCAGTGGGAATTCAAATGGCTCCCCCATAAACACTGATCACGAAGATTTCCTACAATTGGTGGAATATGGGAATGGAGGCAGTCCCTTGTATATATTTAACATTAGGAGAACCAAAGAGCCAGACAAGAGTTTGTATTACAAAACCCTAGGCGAGTGTTAGCTGCCCGGTTAGGAGTTTGGAAGAGAAGAGTGGAGAACTTAGGCAGGGGAAAGGTGCCACTGTACGGAGTCCATACGGTTCCAGGTGGGGTAAGGTAAGGCCTTTACATGAAAAAGGGTTTGGGACTTCAATCAATCCACTAGAAGGAGATTTGAAGAAGAAAGCACAGAAACCCTAAGAAATAGGTCAATTAGCCCTTTTGTCCTAGATGATAGGAATGCACTGTACGACAGTGACAGAGGTCTGCAATCTAGTAGAAGATTTAAAGCTCTAAAAAGGGTGCTTGAAAGTGCCTTTTGTTTGGTAGGTTTTTTTTCAAGTGTGAGAGGAAAAGTCAGAAAAATGACTGGTAAGGGCTAGTAGAGTTTAGGCCTCATCTAGGCAAGGTCTTGAGATCGGGTAAAGTGAAGACCAAAGGACCTCCAAAATGGATCAATTTGGATGCAAAAAGCATGGAGACAGTATTTTCAACTCCCCTGCAAGTAGTTCTAGCAAGTTGAAGAAGTTGGCACTTAGACCCTTCTAAGTCCAAGGAAGAGTGAGCAAATTGCAAGAAGGTGTTGAATCCTCTAAGGTTAAAGCACAAGGTGGAACTCTTGGAATAGAGTTGTAGCAAGGTTCAGTTGATGAACTAAGTCAAGACAGAGCCTAAAAGATTGATAGGTTCATGGTGAAGGCAGAGTAATGTCTTCTTGTTGTTAGGTGCAAGCAAACCTTGGAGGTAAAATACACCATATTGGTATCAGAGCAAGTTAGATTCAAGGCTTGTGATTAATGAGCCAATCCACTGAGTCAGTAGGAGAGAATACACCAGAGGAAGGAACCATGGTGACAAATGCAGAGTTGGCTAAAAAGGTAGAAGAGCAAGAGGAAGACAACCGGTTGCTCAGAGAAAGGATATCTCAGATGGAGAAACTCCTGGATGAAGTCCAAGAAACAACAGATAATGTGAAAGACAAGATTAAGAAGAAAGAGGAACATGAAGCCAAGGAAAAAGAAGAGGATTTGGAGGAGGAAGCTCCAAAGCCTGATCCTGTTCTTGCAGAGGAACCATTCTTGAAGGCATTGCAGGCCTTGAGTGGTAAAGCATTGGATGGTGTGCCACTTTTCAGTGGACAAATGGACCCTGATTCAGTTGTAGACTGGATTGAGAGCATTGAGAATCACTTTGAGTGTGATGGCATAACAGAGGCCCAAAAGGTAAAGGTGGCCAAGTCAAGGTTGAGAGGAGCAGCTCTCACATGGTGGAAGTTTGTGCAATCTGAAAGAGAGAAAGAAGGCAAAGGTCCTATAGTTTCATGGAGAGGAATGGTGACTAAGATAAGGCAGACCTATCTCCCTGATGATTATGAAGTTCAGTTGCATAGGAGAAGACACAATCTGAGGCAAAAAGACATGGATGTTCAAACATATACAGAGGAGTTTCAAAAGTTGTGCCTTAGATCAAAGGTGGTTGAAGATGAAAGCATAAAGTTAGCAAAGGTACCTAAATGGACTCAAATGGTCTATTCAAGAAGACATGAGTTTGGTAAATTTCAAATCAGTCCGCCAATGCTATCAAATGGCTTTGAAGATAGAGGAGAAAGGCAAAAAGAAGCAGGAACAAAACCCCAAAGGCAGAGGTAAAGGGAAAGACAGCAGAGGACAAAGAGGAAGTTATAGTGGAAGAAGCTCAGAACCAAGAGCCCAAGGAGAAGTCAGATTTTCTGAACAGCAAGAAGGAAGCTCCAGTAGAGGTGGTAGAGGAAGAGGTTTCAGCTCCAGAGGAAGAAGTGGTGGACAAGGAAGAGGCAAGCTACTTCACCAACATGAAATGCTATCATTGCAACCAATTGGGACACCCGACTTATAGATGTCCTGAGAAAGGTAGCACTTCTCATGGAGGAGATAAGAGAACCAATCTATTCAAGATGAGACAGCTGCAGCAAATAAACAACTAGAAGTACCATTGAACTCAGAGGAAGGTGAGAATCTTATGATGAGAAGGACTTTAATCAAAGAATTGGTGAAAGAAGAGCCAAGCCAAAGAAGGTCCTTGTTTAGGATAAAATGCAAGATGATGGGGAAGGTGTGTAAGGTCATAATAGACTCAGGTTCAACTGACAATATTGTGTCAGAGGAGGCAGTCAGCAAACTGAAATTGGCAAGGATACCTCACAATAATCCTTACAAGGTCACATGGCTCAATAAGGGTCAGCATGTCTTGGTGAATGAACAAGCATGGGTGGAGTTCTCAATTGGCAAGTACAAAGACAAGGTATTGTGTGATGTGTTGCCTATGGATGCATGCCACTTGCTCCTAGGTAGGCCATGGCAATTTGACCACCAAGCTTGTGCATGATGGAGCCAAGAATTCTTACACTTTCAAGAAAGACAATATAACCTTCAAGATTCAATCTTTGTTAGAAGATACTGAGGTGCAGACAGCAGGTTCTAAGCTGCTCATAGCTGGTGAAAAAGAGTTCTTAAGAGCCTTGGAAGAAGGAGAAGGAGTTGGCTATGCAGTAATGATCAAGCCAAGAGAGGTAAGCAAAGAGAAGGCAGCTGAAAAGCAAGAGTTACCCAAGGAGATACAAGACTTGTTGCAGACCTATGAAGGTATAGTAAGTAGTGGTCAACCAACAACCTTACCTCCTAAAAGAGCCATAAGTCATAGGATAGACTTGATACCAGGAGCTACCCTTCCAAACAAAGCAGCCTACAAGATGACACCTCAGCAAAATGAGGAAATAGCTAGGCAGATTCAAGAACTACTTGACCAAGGTCTCATTAGGAAAAGCATTAGTCCTTGTGCAGTACCCACTGTCTTAGCACCTAAGAAAGGAGGAGAATGGAGGCTTTGTACTGATTCCAGGGCAATCAACAAGATAACCATCAGGTATAGGTTTCCTATCCCTAGGATTGAAGATCTCATGGATTGTCTAGGTGAAGCTAGGTACTATACCAAGATAGATTTAAAGAGTGGTTACCACCAAATTAGAATACATGAGGGTGATGAGTGGAAAACAACCTTCAAAACCAATGAGGGTCTCTATGAGTGGCTAGTTATGCCATTTGGATTATCTAATGCCCCCTCCACATTCATGAGACTCAAGAATGAAATTCCCCAGGACTACATTGGCAAGTTTGTAGTAGTGTATCTTGATGATATAATAATCTATAGCAGAACAAGAGAAGAGCACCTCCAACATATTGAGTTGATTTTCAAGAAGCTGCAGGAGGAGAAGCTGAAGATCAATCTGGAAAAGTGTGAGTTCATCAAAATAGAGCTGGTGTACCTTGGATTTGTGCTATCACATGGCAACTTGAAGATGGACAGTAGCAAGGTAGAAGCCATTATCAATTGGCCCACTCCAAAGACAACAACAGAGGTAAGAAGCTTCCATGGTCTTGCTCAGTATTATAGGAAATTCATAAGGCAGTTTAGTGCAATTTGTGCTCCTATGTTGGATACCATTAAAGGAGGAATGAAAGCCAAGTTTGTATGGAATGAGCAAGCTAACGAGAGTTTTGAGTTGCTGAAGGAAAAGATAGCTACCCAACCTATTTTGGTGTTTCCAAGCTTTGAGAAGCTATTCACCATTGAATGTGATGCAAGTAATGTAGCAATTGGAGCTGTTCTCAGTCAAGAGGGCAGACTGGTGGCTTTTCATTCAGAGAAGCTAAGTGAAGCCAAGAAGAAGTACTCTTCTTATGACCTTGAGATGTATGCATTGGTCCAAGCACTAAGGAAATGGAGGCACTACTTGCTTCCCAAGGAATTCATTGTGTACTTAGACAATCAAGCACTCAGTTTTCTGAATTCACAAGAGAAGTTGAGTCACAGGCACATGAAATGGGTGGAGTATTTGCAAGCTTACACCTTCAATATCAAGCACAAGAAAGGAGCTCTCAACAAAGTGGCTGATGCATTGAGCAGGAGAGTTCTCACCATTCAAGAAATTCAGTTGAAAAGCATGGGAATAGATCACTTCAAAGATCTATATGCAGATGATGAGGACTTTGTAGAAATTTATAAGGTATGTCTTGAGTATAAGAATAATTTCCATAGCAAATATGCTGAATATACCTTGCAGAGTGATCTTTTATTTAAATGGAATCAACTTTGTGTTCCTAGAGGTTCTATTAGGGAGAACTTAATACAAGAAAATCATAATGGTGCATTGAGTGGTCATTTTGGGATCACTAAAACTCAAGAGCTTGTCCAAAGGTTTTATTTTTGGCCTAGGATGAACCTAGATATCAGGAAGTATGTGGAGAGTTGTGTAGTGTGTCAAAAAGCAAAAGGAACTTCTTCAAATGTAGGCCTATATCAACCATTGCCTATTCCTTCTAGGCCATGGGAATGCTTGAGCATGGAATTTGTAGTTGGTTTACCTAAGACAAAGCAAGGTATGGACAGTGTCTATGTTGTTGTAGATAGATTCAACAAAATGGCTCACTTTGTACCCTGCAAAACAACCAATGATGCCAGTCAAATAGCCTCTCTTTTCTTCAAGGAGATAGTCAGGATTCATGGTTTACCATTCAGCATTGTATCAGATAGGGATACTAAGTTTATGAGTCATTTTTGGAAGACTCTTTGGCAAAGAATGGGCACCAATTTGTCCTTTGGATATGCATACCATCCCCAAACTGATGGTCAGACCGAAGTTGTGAATAAGACACTTGGAAACCTTCTAAGATGCTTGACAAAGGAGTATGGTCAACAATGAGATCAGATTATAGGGCAAGCTTAATATGCCTATAATGATACAGTAAATAGATCTACAGGGAAGAGTCCCTTTGAAATTGTCTATGGACTGTACCCTAGAGGTGTTTATGAGCTGAGAGAGTTGAAGGATGGAGTCAAGGGAAGTGGATATGCAGATGATTTTGCTTGTGCAATGCAGGAAATTCATGAAACAGTCAGAAAAACCTTGACAGAGAATACCATGAAACATAAAACCAAAGTGGATGAGCATAGGAAAAAGGTTCAGTTTAATGTTTGTGACCTAGTGATGGTGCATTTGAACAAGGCTAGATTGCATAAGGGAGTTCCTCACAAGCTACAAATGAAGAGGATAGGTCCCTGCCCTATCTTGGAGAAGTATGGCAACAATGCTTTCAAGGTGCAATTGCCAGATGACAGTGGACTGTCCCCTGTTTTCAATGTTGCAGACCTTGTACATTACAAAGGACCACCAATCAACATGGATTAGACCTTCCATGAAGTCACCCAAGAAGTTGAAGAACTCAAACTGCCCCCTGCTACAGTCAAACAAGCTGATCAAATCTTAGATACCAGGGTCTACAAGAAGACTAGGACCAAAGAATATAAAGAACACCTGATCAAGAGGCATGGACAACCTAATTCAGATGCAATATGGATCAAGGAGGCAGAGTTCAAGAAGTTGGGCATTGATCCTAACTTACTCAATCCAAGGATGGATTGAAGTTTTCTGTTTTGGGGAGGATGGTGCAGGGGCACCTTGGATTAACTCCTTCATGTTTGTTTGCAATTTTGGCTTGTACTGACTCTAGCCAAGTCAGGGTCTTGTTATTTGATTTGGACCTTAGAAGGTCTTGCATTTGTGTGTGAAGAGTTAGTCATTAGGACTAAAATCTTCATTAGGTCATCATTAGTATTAAATTTTGCTTTATTAAACTTAGGACAGCATATGTTAAGCATTTAGTGTGTGTTAAAGCCACATCCTCATTGTTTGGAGATGCTAAAGGTCAATTAAGGGGTTGTTAGCTCAGAATCAAGGAGTTAGTGTTCCTAAGATGAAGGATAATGGCGAGGTTGCAAGAATATTGCAAAAGTGCATGGCAACATTGTTAGGTTGCATGCAATTCAATTAGTTAACAACAATCAATGACTAAATAAATGACCAGTTAACAACAATCAATGACTAAATTAACGACTAAATCAATGACTAAATCAATGACCAAATCAATGACTAAATCAATGACCAAATCAATGACTAAATCAATGACTAGATAAATGACTAAAATAGTTTAGTCATAAATTTGTTCGTGTTATAAATGACTGGCAATAAACTACTAATGGTCACGTGACCAAAATTAGTCATTTATATGCAATTTTTAGTAGTTTATTTAGTCATATATTGTTGTTTTTGTACTAGTGGAAAACATCGTATCAGGTGTTCTTGTTGATCTGACATTACAAGTAAACATAATAATTGAGGAGATCAAGATAATTAAATTCTTACATAAAGGTGGGTATGATGCACCTGTGAGCACCATCCACATGCACAACATAATTTTTGTGCCCCCTTTGGGTAGTATTGTCCTATCGATCTTGGTCGGACCTAAATCTGTGAAGCTCCTGTTTGACACTATCCTTGGGTTTGAACTCTTTAGAGTGAAGTTGGATATCCCTTGGTTAGTGGCTATGAACATGGTACCCTCAATTGTGCATAAATGTTTAAAATTTATCGACAGGGGTTCCGTGCATGTAATTCATTACATTGGTTATAAACCATAAGTTGCTTGTGGTAGCTACTCCTTGAACTACTCTTGGCCTATGCTCATTGGTCCTCTCCCACCTAGGACATACCTTTTGCATCGAACATATTAGAATTATAAGAAAGGGTTCCTATAGTCGAAAGTGAGATACCCTCCATCACCTTATGTTGTTTCACATAGGGCTTGCCTAAAGGCTGACAGTGATGTCGCTAAAGCACGTAGGAGGGAAGAAGAGAAGCAGTCCTGAGATCCTCCTTCTTCCTCTTTCTCTATTCAACTTGATCCTTCCTCTCACCCCATTGAGGTACCATCAAACTCTATTCCACATTTGTGAGACAATCCCATGGTGCCTACTTGGAAAAAGCCCAAGCGTCCCACGTTCGAGCTTCTTGTTTTTCCTATGAAGCCTAAGCCTGTTTGGTATAATAAGAAGAAAGGTCCCTGTGGAGAGTCCTCTTTGTCTCAACCTCTACGGCCTCCTACTGCTCCTACTCCCAAAGCAGTGAACAGGAAGAGGCCCGCTACCGAGACACTTGAGTCGATTCCCCCCAATGCTTCTCAACCTACCCCTCCTACTCCCATTCAAGAGCCTATTCCTCCACTGAAAATAGTTGTAGTGGACACTCCCATGGCTGAGTAGGATCCTTCCATTCTTTTGCAGCCTCCAGTCTCTGGTTCAAAGAGTTGCAAAAGCTTCCTTGCGCATGAGCGTAAGCACTGACGAAAGGATCTCATGGCTGAGCAGTCCACCTTGTAGAGGAAGGAAGGGGAGATGACCACCCATGTATCAGGACCTTATGTAGTGTCCTTCTCTCTCCTCCCCTTTGCTTCCATTCAAACTAGTTTTGTATCACTTCTAGCTTCTGCTGCGAGTATGAATGCGCTTGACCCTAGAAAGGTGTAGGTGTTCATCACTCCTTCGGTGGAGCTGCCGTTGTTGATGTTCGTTCTGGATATCTCACCTTTCTTGAAGCTTGTGGATATGACTAAAACCTCAGTCATATCTATTGCAGTTCTTTCCTCCTCTTCCTCTATGCCTCTTGCCTCATCTGTGGGGAGTTTTCCTCCTCCAATGAAGCAAAAGGTGGAGGGTGGTCCTTCTAGCAACATAGGACGTAAGAAGAGTCCACTTTCCCTAAAAGTTGGCCCTGTGCTAACTTGTTCTATCTTAGTGATGGAACTAGTCTTGGCTTCCCCCGAGTTTGTCACCGCTCTTGAATCATTTGGTGAGCCTAGTAGTGAATCTCGGGCCCAACCTACCCCGTCTGTTGAGGTAAAACATGGCACTCCTATGAAGTGCATGTTCAAATCTTTGGACAAGGTTTCAGCCTTGTCAGTGATCTTCATGAAATTGTGGACCTTAGCTCCACAAGAGCTCAGTGACGGGGCCATCTTCCTTAGCCCTTGTTGTGAGAGGGTTGAATGCTCCTCCTCTTAACATTCCACCACTGTAGGATCATCCTCCTTCTCCCCATGGTGATCTAGAGTGGAAAGTGAATGAACTCTTGGTCGATCAGTGTTAGGAGGAGGCCTCTTCTTTATCTTTAGATTAGATATATGTGTGTGTGTGTTGTGATGTGTTTCCTGTGATTGTGCTATGTGTTCCTAGATGACCCTCATCACCCCTATTGGTGCTTGGATACAGGCGTGGTTTTTGTGTCGTAAATCTTCTTCTATTTGTACTATCATTCTTCCATGTTTATGGCTTAATTTTTGATAAATTGGGGATGATACAAAGCGTTGGGGGAATTTAGGCTTCCCTTCCATGTTGACCCAATTTTTTTATTTTTACTTTGTCTTCTCATGCATTCTTCACATGGTTTGATATAGTAGGGGGTTGATGACAACTCATTTTATATACTATTACTATACATACATATATATATATATATATATATATATATATATATATATATATATATATATATATATATATATATATATAAGTTCTGAGCTCGAAATATCAGGCTACCCCTATGCCCTTTGTTTGTATTATCTTATCTCTTTTCCTTTATCTTTCTCTCTTCTTTTCCTGAGTTTTCCCTCTTATCTATGACAACGCTTCTTCTTCAACATCTTCATTTTTAGAAAATACATTTGATGTCAACGAATATTTTCTTGAGAATCTTCACAACTTTCTTATCAAAAATCGCATTCTCAACTTGAAACCCTAATGGAATGTGTTTCCTTCATCATGGGTTCATAAAGAAAGAACTTGGAAACCTTCCACCGAAGTGGGAAAAACTTTGATCTTCCCCTCATGTGGGGGCATATTCTTCCTTTCGAATTCCTTGATGAAGTGGACATCTTTCAAAAGGATCCCTTGACGATGAGTCAATTCGAGAAAAGAGATATCTCCTTCACACTTTCAAATAGCATGTCCCTTGAGTGGACCCCTTCTTCACAATGGGTTCCCAAGGGACCCCTTTGAAAGTCTTCCAAATTGTCGACGGTTTGTGCGACTGTTCGCTTGCTTGCCTATGTGGCCACTTTCTGACTCTGCAGAGTCTACTTTCCTAGGTTTCCTCCATGAAAGAGATCTTGGGGGATACCTCCCTACAGGTCTAAGAGCCTGTAGAGTGCTTCCTTTGAGCTTCCTCCATGCGAGAGATGTTGGGGGTGGCTCCCCTCCAGGTTTTTGGGTCTGTAAGGCACTTTCTTGGGTTTCCTCCATGTGAGAGATCTTGGAGGATACCTTCCCTATAGGTCTGTGGATCTGTATGGCACTTTCTTGGGTTTCCTCCATGTGAGATATCTTGGGGGATACCTTCCCTATAGGTCTGCGGGTTTTTAGGGTGCTTTCTTGGGTTTCCTTCATGCAAGAGATCTTGAAGGACACCTTCCATGTAGGTTTGCGGGCCTATAGGGCGCTTTCCTAGCTTCCTCCATGTGAAAGATCTTGGGGGACACTTCTTGGGGGACACCTTCCTTGAGGTATGCAGGCCTGTAAGGCGCTTACTTCATGGGGCTTCCTCCATGTGAGAGATATTGAGGGTTGCCTCCTTGTAGGTCTACGAGCCTATAAGATGATTTCTTTCTTTAACTTCATAGTTTTGCGGGTCTATGAAGTCCTCTTCTTGTCCTGCACTCTCAAGTTCGCCAGATTGTGGTTTGCTTCCTCGACGATTTAAGTATACATTTCTAACTCTACTACTTTGATCTATTTTATGAAAGCACTCATCAATATTCGTGCTCACTAAAGTGGGGGAAAAATGTATAGGAGCGAATTTTCACCCCTTATGCAAATTCCCCTTTTTCCCTTCTCCACTTTAGAAAACCAAACTCAAAGGCTAAATTCCATATAAGCCTACTGCATTCGTTCCACTTGGTGGTTGTTTTGTGTGTCGACAGAGGAATAACTATCAGGGATTCCCACACAATGTACAAACATCTGCACGGTGTGCTTATGTCCTTGGCAGATCCTCACATTTGGAGCCTGCAAAGACATTATACTTCTCATTGGGAGTCAACTTGTAATGCCCCCTTCGACTAACCGGCCTGAATATGGTTGTTTTCTTCATTCTCTCCTTCAAATTCACTATTCAATCTTTCATTTCATCTTTAAGCATTCAGTTGAACTTCTCCACAACTTCTTTTGCACTCTTCAAGCATTCTAGCAGCACTCTTGCACTCCATAGCAGCAACAACATCACTCCATCAAATCAATAGAGAAAGTGTGGAACAACACTATTGCAGCAAAGGCTTGAGTCCTCTCATTTTCTCCCCGTTAGCCTTGAGTGCTTTTGGTGGAGGTGGTAAGCTTTCTACTCCTCTCCTCTATTATTTGGTTGAGTGGCATAGTACTGTTTGTAGTGTTTTAGTGTTCTATACTTTACTTTCCTTCTTTATCATACTATTTCTCCATTATCACTTTCTTGGTTGTCTATGGAGGTGGAAACACCTAAACAAGGGTCTAACTAAGGTAGGCCCCTATACAACCACCCAAAAAATTTCCTCTTCATTATGTCTAGGTGGACATGTGGCTTGGAGTTAGCTGGAAAACGAGTACCTTTGTGAGGCTATTCTTGTCATCCTAACTCTTGTTTATTTCCTTTATCATATTCAAACATATATTTCCTACTTCATAGCTTTGTTTTAGCCCTTTGAAAGTAGTTAGCTAGGTTGTTAGTCATTTTTCCTATGTTTAACCTTGTCTCTTTAGTCCTCTAGCTGTACGGATGTTAGCACACCTGAGAGATGCCAGGGCGTTGTGCTGTCATCCTAGAACCGCGCTTCTGTCCTCGAGTAGAGAGCTTCCCGAGGCACAGAGTTAAACCTAAAAATTGGCTTGCCTAACCCCATTTTGTATTTCAGGTTTGCAAAGTGATTTAGGGGCTTTATAGTCCTCATCATTCTTGTCCCGCATTTCCTAACATCTTGTTAAGCTGAGGTAAGTTAGGGTAGCCTTTTGCTCTTGGCTCTGTGTGACCTGGGGTCTTGAACTTGGTTGGTCCCCCTCTCTTACACCTTGTTCCAAAGGTTCCTTCAAAAGCTAATCAGCTTCCCTTTAACATAGTGGAGCAAATGAAGAAATCTGATTTGAATGTTACTATGTGGGAGGCTCTATCAATTCCATCACAAAGGGATTTACTACAATAGGATTTAAAGGAACATAAACAAATGGGTGATCTACAAGAAAAGGAGCATATTACTCCATTAATCAACCTAGTGCAACCCAAGGAAGAAGGGAATTCAAGCAAAATCAGTAAGCCACCTCCCTTCTACCTTTCTCCAATTATTGGAAATCATATAGTGCATAATTGCATGATAGACTCAAGGGAAAGTAGTTATGTTATGCCTAAGGGAATTGTTGAAATGCTTGGTATCAAGTATGAACCGGTGGCTATAAAAGTTTTACAATTAGATGGTGTTGCTGTCAATACCATGGGGGTAATTAAAAACTTAAATTTGTCCTTTCATGCATGTCCTGGTTGTGATGTGTTGTAAGAAATTTCAGTCATAGACCTCCCTGCTCATTTTTCCATTTGCTTATCTAAATATTTCACTACTAAGATAGGTGGGTACTTGTTTGCTGATTGGTCTCACATGCTATTTAGAAATAGATATGGCACTAAAGCAACCATCAAAGTTGATCCCATAGCAAAGGATCATATAGAACCTTACACTCCTAGTCCAATAAGCATGAACTATAGATTGCATGATCAAAAGGAGGAGTGTTATGTTCATGATCTTTCCAATCCAATAGAGGAGGCCCCTGATTATTTGTTGGATGAATGGAGTAATGCTTTACAATTTGATCCGCTTACCAAAGTTGAAATGAAGGAGATTGGTCTTGGCACTTATTGTATGCATGAAGAGAATGCTACTATCCCTAACCTCATAAAAACTCAAGAAGATCTAGTGGATTATGGTAGGTGTTTTTTGATGGTGCTAGAAACAAAAATGGTGCTAGTGCTAGTGTAATGTTAGTATCTCCAAGTAGGGAGAAATACTACTTTTCTTTTAGGATTCAATTTAGCTGCACTAAAAATGTGGCTGAGTATGAAGCACTCATCTAGGTTCTTCAACTTGCATGGAAAAGGAACATCAAATTGTTACAATTTTTTGGTGACAACGAATTGGTTGTTCGTCAAGTCAGAACTCAAAGCTCAACCAAGAATAATCTGCTCAAATCCTACAAGCATAGGGTGTGGGACTTGATTGAGGGATTTGAAGGCTTTAATATCCAAACAAATCCAAGAAATAAAAATACACACTGATAGACTTGCAACAATTGGTTCTCAATTTGACATACAAACACATATTGAAAGTAAAAAGGAGCAGCATATCAGACTTATGGTGAGGCCTATTGATGCAGGAGCATCGGGGTCCATAAGAAATCAACATCACCCAAAAATATTTGTTAGTTGTTTTATTTCATTTTGGCTTATTTTGGTTGGTCATGGCATCTCTCAAAATAGAAATTCAAATATCTACCAAAATTGCAAGATTCAAGTTTTTGCCAAATTATTATTTTAAGGCTTTGCAGGGCAGTTTTATGGAAATAATTATTTCTAAAAATTCGTAAGATATGGATTGAAATCCTTTTAAGGAAATATTATTGGACAATTTTAACACAATGGTGAAGGTTTCATGATGAAATTCCTCATAGATTGGGAGAATTTATTAGGAATTTTATCCTAGCAAGCCATGGAAATAATTAATTTTCAAGATTTTTAAGAGCTAGAAAAAAATGGCTTTGTGGAAAGGTTTGAAATGACATTATATGCATCTTGGCAAGTTTTCCGGTGAATATGAGTTTTTAATAAAAATTTATGCAAAAATTAAATTTTATGGCTATTATTGGCACTTGATGATAACTTGCATAAAATCAATTTTAATATTCATTGTAATGCTCCTCTAGAAGTTTATTATTGGATTTATTCTTAACGAATTTATAACTAAAATTCAATTAAGAATAGTTATTGAGTATGGTGTCAAATTGAGAAAAGGAATCCATGACAATTTGTAACAGAAAATGCATTGATTGGTATGTCATTTTTGAGGAGAAAAAATTACTCTCACATCCAAAAAGAAAGGTGGAATGTTATAACAGTGAGAACAACTTTAAAATACAAATTTGTAAGAGAAAAAGGCAGCCATAATGTAGAAGATGGCCCAAGAAACAAGTTTTTAGCAAACAGAAGCAAAAATATTCAAGGAAAAGATGATTTTTAATGCCTACAAGAGGAAAAACGTCCAACATAGAGTTTGAAGAGTTG